>JAPDSC010159098.1:47876-68993 GCA_026290005.1 Latrodectus geometricus
ATATATATATATATATATATATATATATATATATATATATATATTTAGCCCTATGTTTAACATTATTCCATCTATTGCAAAAAGTAATTATCGGCTTAATGATATTATCTGTATGCATGTAATTAATGAACAAAAATAATTCATTGACCCAACATCAAAATGTCAAATATTTTAGTTTGATTTAAAGTGTTTGAATTTGGTCATCTGAAAAATTGATTTCAACATTAACTTTTTTTAAAACATTTTGTAAATGTGGGTTAGAAAGCTTTACCAGAAAAATAGAGCAAACATTATATTCAATTCAATCTTACAAATATTAAAAAATGTTAATTTTTCTGAAAGCAATTCATAAATTTCTAAAGTTATCTTAAAATGCCTCACCAATGTGAATGTAAGTGGATATGTTTTGTCGATTATCCTTTCTAGTCAGAGTGATATTTGAAAGCTATCAAACTAAATGAAATGTAATTTACTTTTATTAATTTCTTAGCCAAATAACAGAAAATTTAACTATATTTTTTAAGAAAATTGAAAGTTTTTAAATATGTACCCTGATGATCTATTAATATTATTTTAGATAAAAAATTGTTGTAACGAAATTTAAATAATTATCCTATGATTTTAAATATTTTCAAATTATGTCATAAATTATAGTTAACTCTTTAAATAAATAGTTGAAATCTGCTGCAAAAAATTTCGTAAATATCCAAAGTCATAAGTAAAACTAATATGTAGATAAAATACATACTGTTATCCAAGATTTTTCTAGATAAAATTAATTTCTCTAAATTATAATTTTAACTATTTTATTAATATTTCTTTATTTTCATTTGTATATAATTTGTTCTTTGTGCTAAATAATTAATTCTGTCTTCTAAGATTTTTTTTTATTCTTTCAAAATCAAATTCAGTTAAACTACTATTTTTTAAGTATGTTATAAATGGAAAACATGATATTTTTATTATAAGGGTTAATTCTCTAAAAGTGTTTTCTTATAAATAGAATCCACAAATTTCCACATATACTTAGAAATTTCTTAAAAGAAATAAGACGCTGCTTTCTTTACATAAAAGCATTGATTTGATTGTTTGGTTGGTATTCCCATTTTCTTTCGTAAATGACTCAGCAGAGACGAGTTGCTACATTTTTTGTCTCGTAATAGTTACCATTTTTTACGATTGTGGTTTGCTCAATGATCGTCAGTTTTTCAACAAGCTCATTTCCAGGAAAAATATATCAATAAGCATTTTGAAGGAATCTGGAAATTTATAAAACTGGATAAAGCAATATTTTCACATTGCTACAAATTTAAATAAACTTCATTAAATTCAATTTTTAGAATATAATATAATT
Organism: Latrodectus geometricus; assembly: GCA_026290005.1. Taxonomy (NCBI): domain Eukaryota; kingdom Metazoa; phylum Arthropoda; class Arachnida; order Araneae; family Theridiidae; genus Latrodectus; species Latrodectus geometricus. The sequence goes on from JAPDSC010159098.1 coordinate 49,231, forward strand.
TAATCGGGACTATAATAATATACAAAAATGAAATAATTTAAAATAACTTTTTATATATTGGAATATATAATATTATTATTAAAACTACAATTCTTAAAACTGAAGCTGATTTTATTTGAGAATCAGTAAATTTCTTAGAACTAATGTGTTAATTTCTTTTTACTTTTAACATGCATCACTACAATTATAATTAAAAGAGACTTAACGACATATATTTCAATAATTATTTCGTAAAATAATAAGAAAGGTGAAGATCATTTACGCGTTATTTGTTGCAATGCAACCTATTGAAAAAAATATTTTTTCGTATTCAAAAAATGTTTTCGCAGTAGATTAATTTTGTCTCTGTTACAAGAATTGCATACTTCCATATTTGTTTTACAAAATAAATGGTAAATTTTTCACCAAGACATTTCAATATATTTTTGATACATGAAATGAAATAAAATTTTCAAACTATACTGAGAATGTAGTTTAGATGTTTGAATTACTTAATCTAAAAAAGTTTTTTTTATCTTTTTTAAAAAAGTTTTTAATATAAAAATGTTTTTTAAGCTTTTTAGATTAAAAAATAATTTAATCTTAAATTAAAATAATTTAAAAATAATTTAATCTAAAAAGTTCTGAATGTCAAAAAAATGAAAACCCGAAAGAATCATATGGACAAACGTAAAATTTTATAATATTTTAACAAGAATCAGAATATGAATACGGTCTAAGCAACATTCTTATGCAAAAAATAAGTAATTAGAAAATGGAAATAGATAAAAATGAAAATCATAAAATATTTGTATTTAAAAAAATTATCCATGTTTAATTATCCATTTTGAAATGTCAAAGTCTTGCGCAATTAACATGTTACCAAATATTATTTGCAAATGTTCATAGTCTGTCATGGGAAATTAATATAGAAGCCAAAAATTAGTTGCTATCAACTTGGTGCGTCCCTAATTCACATTGTTATTGAATATTATACAATTTTTTCCACTTTAAAAAATAGCAACGAGAGTATGAATTCAAGTGCCAATCATTGTTACATAACTTAATAGTAGAAAATTTTAACGATATCATTTTAACGAGCAGTAGTTGTTCAGAATTCGAAAATGGGAAGGAGCACTTGATCATTTGTACTAAACGTTTGTTATGTCACCCAGTGTTTAATCTGTAGCAGAAAATTGCTTTAGCAATACAATTTGTCTGCTGGATTTCATAGTTTTCTAATAAAAATGCTAAATGATTATTTTTCATAAGTTAGCAAAAGAAAAATATAGAATTTGGATAAGGCAATATTCATACAGGAAGCAAAAGTTGGTTTTGGTATTCCAAAATTACTGATTGAAGACAGAGAGAAATAGGAGTATTTTTAATAGTTATTTTTCTTTAACTATATTTTTACATCTAAGATAACAGTATTTATGTATAAAAACTGATAAATATATAAAAATCAGTACTTATGCATTATATTTTTAGTAGAAATTAGAATTCATTTCCAAATATGTACTATGCTACAGTATAGAAATTCTTTGTTAAGAAAATAGTTAATTCTTAGAAACCTAAAGTACTCAATAATAATTTTAATAACTGCTTTTTTAATTTGAATACATTCTATTTATAATTGCTATTGTATAAGGATTAGGCGTGGAATTACATAAAAAAGAGCATTAGAATTATTTTGAGAAATTGAAAGCACTTTTTGAATATTTAGTAAAATGCAATCTTGTATTATGAATACAAGGTTTTGAAATTACAGATTTATTTTAAGCAATATTACAAATTTAATGTGATCCACTTTCTATTATATCAATTTAGGAAATAGAAAAAAGAACAAGAGTGTTTCTTAAGAGTAAGTTTGGGAAGAAAATTAATGATATAATTTTGTTTTTTTGCTCTGCATTTATATAGGTATTTTTTAATGAAGTATTTTTAAGATGTTTCTTGATAAAAGCGGATAACTTTCAAATATACTCTAATTATACCAATTAAAATAAGTTGTTGAAACCCTTTGATTAAGAACTCCTGAATTTTCTATTTGCCTCTTGATTTTAATTAAAAAAATTTCATTTCATTTTGTTCGTTTCTTTTTTATAACTGATTGAAATATTCACTTTTCAATTACTTTTTTTCAACTTAAGATTGTTAACTAACTAATGAATGAGTAATTAAGGTAATCTTTTAAGATCTACAAGATCTAAGGAAAAATATTATTATTTTTTACACGTTTTGAAAGCAAAAATGTTTTTCTAATACTAAAAATTATTATTGATAATGATTGAAAATTCTTATGCTCTTTTGTATAAAAAAAAAATCTTTCAAGCTGTTCTATTTAATAAACGAACAGTAAAAGTATCATTAGAACTAATGAGTTCATTTAATTGAAAACTTCAATTAAAACTGATATCATGTTTCCTATAAAGCTTCATACGGTTTTAGACAATTACATTATCTATAGTGAGACAAAGAAAAATAATAAAAAAATCGATTAAAAGTGTTCTTTTTAAGTTTAACAATCTAGTTCACAGAATACATCTGGCAGTGATAAATTAAAGAAATAATTGTTTAAATGAAACTGTTTATTTTAATATAGATTTTAAGAGATGATATTTTAGAACAGAAGTTGCTGATCATGTAAGAAATTCTTCATTAATAAATAAATTCCGTTAATTAAATGTATGTAAAATATAATTAATCTAAGAGAAGATATAAAATATTTCATATATAATTCTCATTTTCACGATTGGGAACAAATAAAATATACTTTTAGGATAATTAAGCAAAATATTTGGAATGTATTCAGTTCAATAATTTCATTTGAACAAATTATGATATACAATAAAGTCATAAAAATGTTGTATTTTGATATTAGAGTTTCGTAATATTTCTTTATTTTGTAATGTATGCATAGTTATATTATTTTATTATTTATCATTTTATGTTTTGAATGTTTAAATTGTAAACTCTTATTGATTCAAAATCATTTTGTTTTGTAACCCATAATTTCGAATTTAAAAATATAACAAGGAAAATGAGAATCCCTTACGCGTTTTTAATATCACAACGAATGCATTTACCCATGGTAGCAGATTAAGGAGAGATTCTAAAATATTCGAAGAGCTTTAAATTTTTTTCATGTGTACATTTTAAACTTTGAGTTCTTAAAATACACATAAATTAGACCTGTCAAAATTAAGACGTACTAACTTATTCAGCTCTATATGAATTGATGCAGACATATTAGTGGAGTAAATGAGTAATTACGAAGTTCTATATTTAAATTTATGTGATTTCCTTTCACCAATTATATATTTCAGGCTAAATAATTTTATTTATTCAAAGAGCAAAGAATTTCTATTTTTTTTTAAATAAAATTAGCACAAAGTTGGAAAGGAAAATCGCAAATGAATGTTAACAGTAATCCAAATCCTCCTATTATGATATACCAAAATGCAGATATGTAAATTTATCTTTAAATATAATTCACTCAACTCTCTTAAAGCTATTAAGTAAGTTCCAAGTAACTGAACAATACTTAAAAATTGTTTTACTGAGTTTTTTTTCTATTCTCAGCAATATTTTTATCAAATTTACACACAATTTAATTCAAGTTGTGGTAACAGTTTAACGTGTTTAATTCTGAACATTTCTATATTATAGCACATTTGCATTTAGCAATATAATCATTCTGGTTCATGTGAGTAAAAAAGCAAAATTTCTGAAATCCAATGTAATTAAAAATAATTTTTAAATCATGTTTCAATCAATGATTACATAAATGCATTTAAGAGGATGTTAAGACTAAAATTTGATCATAAAATGAAAATGGAAGTTGAGGCCCCTTACTTTTAAAAGAAAATTTCAACAATGTAGAGAATGTTTAGTTGGATAGATTGGTTTGTGTTAGAAGTAAAAGAAAGAAAACAAAAATACAAATCATTCATACTTTTTTTACATTCCAACATTTTTTTCCAAATTTCAGTATGATACTTAATGCATCAGAAAATAAAAGCTTTTCATAATATGCTGGTAAAATACTAAATATACTTTTTGAGTAGGCTAACTGATGCGTGCGTAAATACAGACAATATAAACACACACACACGCTCATACATGTACCGAAAACATTTCAACATCATTCAAAATTTTAAATCTCAATTACCTTTTAAAATAGAATTTCTTTTAATAAAGCTAATTGACAAGACATATAATTGATAACAATTGTAAGAATACAAAACATCAATATTTGAAGGAAATTTTGAAAATATTATAATATAGATAAGCCGGTAATTATGAATTTTCTAAATAAGTTTCAAATTAATTACATTGATGTAGATTTTTTTGGTATATATATATATATATACATGTAATATTTTAGAATCTATATAATTATTAATAAATTATTAAATATAATTATTCAGGCAATCATTATTATTTGCAATAGGGTCAGAAAATTGAACCAAACATGAAAAATAAATTTTTATTACTCAATAATTTTGCTAATGAAATTTAATTTATACTAGTTTTATAGTTTTAATACTATAAAACTAGTATAAAATAACATGATATTGTAAAGAAGATAAAAAAAAATGCTTATTTATATTTTACATTTTAAACAGTCCAATAAAATTATATTAATGTGTTATAATTCTCTCAAATTTAAAAGAAATAAAGATTTTAAGCTAAATTTTCATTCATTCTTTAATTCAAGTTATTTTTTTAAATATACCTAAAACCAAGTATATGGTAATTCACACTCGATTATAAAAATGCTACATCTTCAATTTTTAAGAATTTTTTTAAAAGTTGTTTAATATTACATAACAATAATATTAATCATTTAGAGTGCTTAAATGTAATTTCTATTAATTTGGTTCTCATAACAATAATGATAGAGAACGTTGATCAATCACTTAAGAAATAAATCTAGTGTAATGTATTTTGATGATGAAATTATATATATTACAGTATATAAATTTTTAATATATATAAAAAGAAAAATGAAAAATAATAAATTTAATCTATAGTAAAACTGATAATGACTAATGCACAATGATATAAAATATTTTTTTCCAATGGTTGGCACTTGGGTCATTAACCATTTGATACAATAAGACCGAAAACTGCTACTCATTTATCGTTACTCGGTTGGCACCTGTGAACCAAGTCTCGGAGGCGGTATCATTACACACGTCACACCACTACAAACCCGTTTATAGGGCGGGCCACATTCAAACATCATCTGATGAAAAAACAAGAGACACAGAGAAAGAAAATGTGCATCCATGCCCGAGTCGGGATTCGAACCCAGGTCCTTCCCATGCGTAGTCAGATTTGCTAACCACTCGACAGGGTAGATGACATGATATAAATTATTATTTTAAAAATCTTGCAAATGACAATGAAAATTATTTCAATTTTAAATGATTCATATGACTTATATTTTTCACCAGTAATAGAGATTTAAATGATGACTGTTAGCGTAAATGAAGATATTTATTACGTTATTATACTGAAATCATGTACTCCTTACGAAAATATTCTAGCTTGATACATTTCACTTTCTCATTCCTTATCAAACATCTACATTAAAATGAGTGGTTTGTTCAATGATCTGAAAGAAAATGTCACAGGATAACTTGATCATAGAAGATTATTCTATTATATTAATGGGAACATTTATTATGATTTCACTTTTACTTAACTTTTATGCTTGAAAACACGTGATAAAAACTATGCAATATTAGTCTTAAAATGTAATGCTATATTATTTTAAAGAAATACTTCTTTTAATAAAGTCACTTTGGTTTCCTTACAGAAAGAATTTTACTTTATGTATCTAAATATATATATATGACTACAATTATATGCCTTTCTTATAATAACTGAACTGTTAAACTAAAAGATTCAATATAATAATGAAATAAAGGCAATTACATAAGTGAATAATTATTTTTTGCTTTTCTCAAAAAATATACATTTATGAAATCTTTTCTTTAAGTAAATTCTTATCAATTTTATAATTTCAGAAGTATAATTTTTGCTGCATACACTTAACTCCATGAAATATATAACATTTAAAAATAAACTAATAATATTTATAATGCTTTTTACAAAATTAAAATTATCATTTGATCAATAATTTTTTTCCTCAATTAATAATAATTCCAAGCATCATAAAATATAACTCCCAAAAATCATTCAAAACAAAATATATTATTTAAAAATGAAGATACCAATTTGCAATTGAATGCGTGAATTAAGTTTATTTAACAAAACTACAAGCTTTCGAAATAAATCTGCAACACTTAACACTTGGAAAGATTAAATTTCAATCAATACAAATCTTTCGTTAATTTGATGGGCAGGTCTAATAACATCCAACGCTTTCGGTGTAGGTAAACAACAGCATTTTAATTAAAATGTCAATCAAAAGAGTAGCCTTTTTATTCTATAAATCAGAACTGTCTTAGCAATAAGTAAAATCAACTTGCGGAACAAAGTTTTTGTTAGACTTCTGATCGTGTAATAATCTTAACAAGTGTGTAATAATTTTCTCATTTCACTATTTCCAAAAATAAAATAAAATATTATTTTCTCAAGTGCTTAGACAGTACTCAAAAGAACATATTAACAAAATCTTAAATGTACATGTTAAAAGTTATTATTTTTATCATTCTGTACTTTATACAGAAAATCTTAAAAATGTTAAAAATCCATTTCCATTATTATTTATTTAAATAGATTTTCTTTTAATATATAATAATCTTAAGCATATTAACAGAATACTAAATGTGCATCTTAAAAAGTTAAAAAAGATTTTATAAAATCTTTGCTAAGAAATAAAATTTACTGCATAGGAAATTCTTCCTTTTAATCTACATCGATATTTTGATAATTTGAAAAATTATTTTTCATTGAATGTGGAATATACAATGAAGATTCATTACATATTTCTAAAAAATATGTTATACATATCTGCAATGAAATATGTCAGAATTACATAATGAGGTTGTTGTTTACTTTTTTAGTCTTTGAAGACAATTCAGGGATGAAAACAAATTTTATATGACCTATGTTTAAAATTATTCACTCAATATCTTCAAACTTTTAGACTAACATCATTTTTTAAAACTTACTCCTGACATCGATAGTTGTTTGCATCAATAGTATTAACATTTTAAAAATAACAATAGTATTGAAATGAAATATGTTCCGTAAAGTTTTTGTGTGTGCAAGTTTCTGAGCTATGTAAAAAAATAGCTAAGGAACCTGCACATTTTTTAAATTTATGGGTCAAGAAGTATCCAGAAGGAATAATAAATTAACAAGCTGAGTACAATTTCAGTTTTGAATAAAAATATATATTATTCACTTTCAAGAATTGTAAGATTTTTGAGAAACTGATAAGATATTGCATTTACATAATAATATTATTTTAATATTATTGTAATATTTAAATATTATTACAAAAACATTGATGTTTATTTGTGTATAATATTTATATTTACATATATTATGTAAACTATTTCAGTATAATAGGGATTACTAATTTACTAATTTAACTTTTTGCAAAGTTCATTTACATTAATTTTAAAGTTATTTAAGCAGTTCATTGGAATAGTTTATTTATACTGTTTTTTGAATAAACAAATTATAACGTGCTGAGAAAAGAAATTACAAATATGTATTTTTTATTTTGATTCAATATTTTAGATATGGTAATTACATATATATATGTGTGTATATATATATTCATTGAAATCAATATCACATAAGAAATAAATAAATCAATATCACATTACCGACGATAAAATTTCTCATTTTGAATCTAAAAAGTTACATAAGGAACAACGTGTGATATTTTAGTTTAGAATATATATAATATTATATTTTATTTTCTTCTATAAGATTTACTAATGTTTTGAACAGTATTAATCATTATTATTACAAAGAGTAGAAATATAATAATTTTTTAAAGTTAACTACTGTATAAACATTTTGTATTATCTTCCAAGGAAATTTATAAAGTAGCAATTGTTTTCAAAAATGTTTTAGAAAATATATGAAATAAAAAGTTTCCTCTATACAAATTTCTAGAATAAACTAACATTAATATCATCATTCTAAATTTTAAAAATTAGAAAATTTTCATTAGAATATTTAACTAGAACTTACATTAGAATATTTATTTTTTAAGTATTTTCAAATGTTTTTACTTTTTAGGTAACTAAAATTATTAAAATAAAAAATATATATTTATTCTGTCAGCCACAGTAAAAGGTATTAAAATAAATTTCAGAAAAGAGACTTAAGAAAATTTAAAAAATATTGTATAAACACTTTTAGGGTATTTTTTATTTTCAAGTTTCATCATTTTTTGTCAGAAATTTTAAAAAATAAGAAACTGGAAAGATTTTTTTCTTAGATTAAATTATTTCTCTTACATCTAGTTAATAAATTGTTTTTTTCCTAATTTGTTTAATTGAATGATTTAGAACATTAATTAAATATTTTTTTCTTTTGAGTAAAAGTAGCAGAACAAAAAAAAAGAATTAATTAACATTTTATTTGAACATGGTTTAGCTCTTAAGAAAATATTTTCATTTTATTGTAAATCATGCTTAAATGTTTTTCTTTAAATGACATTTTTAAAGTAATGAAGTTTGAAAATATTAAATATTTTTACACAATGTCAGGAAATAAGTTATGAATATTTGTAATATTTCTCAACATTTAATAAACAGAATATTTTATTTTGTGCTAAATGTTTCAACTGCATGCATTTTTCAAAGTGTTTTTATTTGTCCATTCCAAAAAACTTAATTTTTTCCATATGTTTTCAGAAAATTTCTATGTATATCACTTGAATTTTTGTTAAGTTTTATTTAATAACCTCTGATGCCTTAAGTTTTAATTCACTATAAACCTTCTACATATTTTTGTAGAAGGTGAATCTTCTTTGATATGAAGTTCTGCACTTAAAGAAAAACATAAAAATAGTGCATTATTCTTTGTGATACTCTTTAATAGCTCTAAAGTAAATAAAAGAGCAAGATTTTTATTTATAATAGGCAAAATTATTGAAATGCAAATCACTTAATTTTAAAAAAGGTTAGGTAAAGTTAAATTATTTCGAATTTCAGTTTTGCGCCAAATAGGATACCTGGTTTTGATTGGTGCACATTCTAAAAAAATGTATTAGTAAAAAGATGTAAATTTATTTTCAACTGCCTTAATTTTACAGCAAACTGCGTCGATTATGTTTCTGTTTCTACAGCTCAAACAGGCTTAAAATCAAGAATAATGAAATTTCATAGAATTTATTGAAGCACTAATGCAACCGTGAAAAAAATATTCACTTCTCCTGTCATCAATTAATGTATCATATTGCAAACAAACAATGGTTTCTGGGAAGTTTGCCGGAGTTCTTTCAATGCTATCTGAAGATTTATATCGCAAATTATTTATAATCTTTACTACTTCTCTTGTTATTGTTACTAGTGAGACTGGAACCGCAGTGGCCTGGTTGGTAAGAGCGTCGCTCACGTTACCAAAAGGTGGTGAGTTCGGATGTCGGCTCAGCCGATGATCCTTGGTGTTCACTAATGGCGACTGGGGCACATAAAATATGCATTTCGCAATGTCCTCCATGTTCCCAATTCAAATTAAAACCTCTGTGGGTGGTTGGGGCCAGGCCATGGGTCTTCACTAGTTTCAATTTCTAAATTGGAAGATTCTGAAAGTGCTGCCATCTATGAGCCAAAAGTAGTACTTCCACCTTCGTATGAGGGTGCTCTATTTAAAAATGGAAGACGCTCTCTCTCTGACTTCATTCACCTAATCTCTGTCAGGCGGGATTGGTGTTGCCAAGTGTTATCAGAAACAACAACACTAATGAGGCTGAGTATATGAAGTCAGAAAGAGTGTCTTTTTAAGAGCAGAGCAATCCCCCCTCTGTGAAGTATGATCTTCCTCATAGATGACAGGGCCATCTGAATCTTCCAATTTAAGGTTAGGGAGCCAGAGAAGAACCAAGGCAAGGACTCCTAACACCCCCTGATATATTAGTTTGGACTGGGAACATGGTAGACATTGCGACAAGGACAAGGACTTATTTTGCGTGCGCCACTCGCCATTATTGAATGGGATTTGAACTCACTTCCTTCCGTTAACTAGGACAACATTCTAACCAACCAGGTGACCACAGACTAAATACTACTTTTAAAATTATTAAATAGACACAAAGATCCTTTTTAATCTGTTAAATCAATTTTCAAATATGAGTTGTTATGAAATTTATTTTAGTGCACCTCATGTATTATTAAGTATACACTCATGAAGGGAAAAATACTAGTTTCTAAATATAATTTTTTGGCATTTATAGGGAATGAATACTTTCAGTCAATTTTCAGAACATATCATCATTTTTATGCGAGATTAGCAGACACAACCGTCATAGAGTTTATTCAAGTGTTTTAAATGACTCTACCACCTTATATTTCATGATTAATTCTTGATTCTAAGTTCTAGTCGAGACAATGAGACATTTTATTTAAAAAAAAAAAAAAAAAAAAAAAAAAAAAAAAAAAAAAAAAAACACTACATGTTTAAAAAATTAAGACATTTTGAAATTCTTTGTTTTGCTAGATGGAGATACAGTTTTAATATAACCATAAAAGATGTGAGACTTAGTTATTTATTATATGATTTTGATAATGTTTTATATAAAAAATTTGTTTTAACTAACAGAAAAGCAGAATGATAGTCTTAAACGTAAATCGTAAATTGTGTAAATTGAATTTGAGTTACCAATAACGTCACGACAAAAATTATTTTTATAAAGCTTAAGCAGAATCATGATCGTTTCATAGAATCATTCACCAAAAATAGTTAAACGGGAAAAAAACAATTAAAATTAACCTAAATAACAGTGAAAACTGAATACATATCAATTATAAAAAAGACAACTTTTTATATTATTAGTATTAATAAGGATAATGATGAAATGAAAATGATTATTTCTTGAGGAATGTTCTCAAAATTATTGATTTGAATTTTCTGCTTAAGAAATAATGTTTTTCTTCAAAGATAACAAGCATTATCAGTTAACAATCAATCTAAATAAAAAATGATTTATATAGCGTTGGATAACACATTACAAGGAATTTTGATTTACTTTTCAATTAAGTTTTTGGCACATATAAATTTCGTTTGCAATGCCAAACAGTAACTAAATTTTACAAGAGCAATTACATAATATGTTAAATACAAGAAGCAACTATAAAATGAGACTTGGAAACTTAAATGAATCAACCAATATTTTGCAAGTGGAAAATTTTAAATTCATAAAATGTATCAATAATTTATTAATATTATATTATTATGTATCAATAATTTATTGTATTAATATTTTTTTAATATCATTATTTATTATAAAGCAAACACATATTAAAACTGTAAAATAGGATTAATCATTCAAATTATTTTTCTATATTTTATATAATTTGTGTGTTTTTAGATTTAATTTTCTTTCACTAAAATATATGCGAATTTCACTTCAAAAGGTAAAATTATTAGATTAAAAAGTCCTATCAAATCTTTAAAAAAATAAGTATATAATCGAAAATTCTTTAAAATAACAAAAATACTATCCATTTATTCGTCGCAAGTTGAATTGAAGTAAAAAAAAAAAAAAAAAAAAAAAAAAATAGTAAAACGATTGACAGAAAGGTGAAAAATGAGTTTAGCTTCCAGCATGAAAGAGGAATTTTGTTTCATTTATGTTTTCTTTTTCTCTCGGAAGTAAGGATATAAATTTTAACTTTTATTTAGTATACTTCAAACCTAGATTCAGAATTTGAATCAAAGTTTGATTTATTATTTATGTAAATGATGTGAAGTAATTAATATAATTTTTATCACACTATTGTTAAAAGAATGATTTTAATATTTATTTTATAATATTTATTGACTGATATCTTTTAAGATTAAAATAAATTTACCCATAATTTTCTTTACATGCTAAATTGCAATATTATTATTAGAAATTTCTTACTATAGATTAACTTTTATCAGTACGAATGTTATTATATAAGCACGTAAAACTAAATTATAACGTAGGAATGTCCTAATTTATATGATATGTATTGTATATTTAGGAGGAATTTGCATAAAAGTTTAAAAAGCTATGTTAGAAAATGTGTGCCTAAAATGACACATTGCCTAACGGATAAAATTTGTATGTTGCTTTAGCATACATGTAAATACAAATACATAAAAAAAGATTCAAATAATATCTAGCTGAATGTCTTTACAAACAGGTTGTCTTTCAAAAGATAAATATATTGCTAGAAAGCGTTATACTATAGTAGATAGAAAACTTGTTTAATTTAATCTTTGAATATCATAAGCACAAATTCATCTCTCTATCTTTTATCTAATGTATAATAAATTCAACAAAATGCTAGTTACTTTCTAACACTTTAATGAAAAGCCATCCATATTAACATATTTCTTCATAGGTTAAGTGACACGATTGTAATATATTAATATAAATTGATATAATACAAACATTTTTCATAAATTTTATATTAAGCAATAGATTTTACAGTTAATTATTATTTAGAATTTTCTAAACTAAAATAGTTTGAAAAACATTCCAGTTCATCAAAATATACCAAAGCAATAAAATAAATGTTTAAGTGTGTTGTTGAGGGACTTGGAAATATTTATATGCAAGTCAATATTTTATCTAAAATATGAAGTGTGATTTTGATTTATAACTTATGGCATTTTGTTGTTCCCTTTATTAAGATATATGATTTTATTTTTTTTATCATCAAAAAATATTTTTCTGAAGTATTCTTTTGTATATATAAATATTTCACATCTATTATCTTCGGTATCATTTTCATAGACAAGTATTAGGCTTTAAAAGTAACTTTTAGAAGAAACATAACATATAACTTTTAAAAGTATTATATTTTGAGAGATTTGAATGCCTTGAGATATCAAATATATAGATAGTGTTAAAGTATGTCCATTCGTATTCCTTGGGGACTAAGTATGTTGAAAAAGTAAGCGATGGACATAAAAATATATTTTAAAATTTCCCTCCAATTTATTCAGAAAATTCAGCTGAAAAAGTTTTTCAAATTCTCAAGAATGAGTAATGGTTATTTATTTGGATTTAGAATATAAAACTTTTACTTCATGTGTCAGAATTGTTTTTCTTAAGCAAACATGAAAAACGTTTGAAGTTATTACAGATAAATATGAACAATTTCCCATCGGGAAGGATTTTAAAAACGTTTAAATTATATGAAAACCAATTTTAAACAGTACTCAATATTTGTGTAAATCTCGATTGCATATTTTATTATTTTTGTAAAAGTTCAAATTTTTATTAAAAGTATTAAAATGTTTGTGGAAAATTTAAAATTTAAAAGACACTTTAAATTGCATAGTCATTTTCAAATTAAAAATTTGATTTCACTTGGATTAGTTTAACATTTCATTAATGATATTTATTTTAAAAATTTTTATATTTAATCAATAATTATGCTACTATACAGAAAATTAAAACTTTTAGCTCTAAAAATAAACAAATTTATTAAATTAATTAAATGAAAACTAAAGCGTTTGCTATGACATTGTTTTTTTTTATGTCGAGTTCAAATATATAATAAAAAATAATGTATTTATGTATTTTACTATGCAAAAGTATCAATAAAATAATTAATGGCTACCATAGTTAACATTATAAAATAATGTCTTTAAAGAATAATGTTTCCACCAGGAAACTTTAAAAAGATATTCACAAATATTAAATTTATTTCACAAAAATCTATTATTTATTTTTATTAAGATATATACGCATTTATGAAATTTGTCTCTAATATGTGTACAAAATATTAAAAAAATTAATAGTTTTAAATAAATGTGTTTCTTATATCAAATATATATATATATATATATATATATATATATATATATATATATATATATATATATATATATATATAATATTCAAAGCTTTATACTAGAATAGAACTTTTATTCCTTCCTAAAAAAATATACTGCAAATATTATTTTTTTCAAAAAATTTCGAATTATTTTGTTTTCAATCAATTATCACTTCTAGGAATTTTTCAGGATATGAAGTGTATTTATAGTAACAAAATTTTATTTAAAATATATTGTTCATTTTACATTCTTTTCTTTGTTACGAAAACAGTAGCATATTTTTATTAAAAGTCAACATTGATTATATAACTACCAATTACTGAAAAACGTTTAAAATAATTAATTTTATTTGTTATTATTTCCATATATTTAATTTAATATTTTTTATGTTCAATGGCTTTCTATATAATCCTTTTGTAATCATTGAAGAAATAAAATAAATTATTAGACAAATTTCGTTTTGTATTCGAAACTCAAAAATTTTCCATTTTTAAAAATTGAAGTTTAACTTAACAAAATTCATGGGATTGGAATAATAAGATAAATTTGACTCTTTTTTTCTTTCAAAATGAAGTTTGTTTAACAATTTATTATTTAATTTGCAGATTATTTTACTTCATGGGATGATAAATTCAGATAAACAGGATAATTTTCTTTATTTTTTTAAAGATTAAAAAAAACACATATGAAATATTTTTGTTGCAAATATAATTATAAACATATGCATTTTGCTGAATACTTGCTGAATGTCTTTTATACATGCATACTAATGAATAATATTTTTTAACTTTAAATAGAAAATAAATTTGTTATGAAGTTCTGATATTATTAAAATTCTTATAGTTATAAAAATGAGCCTGATTGAGACTAGTCAAGAATGTGAATACATAACTGCATTTTAATAGATTAAATTAATCATAAAATATACTCTTTTCAAGCATTTTTAGAAATTATGCATCAATATTTAAACCTCGGATAGTTTATCATTATCTAATTATTGTAAATAGCTTACTGCCCTTAGTTATAATATAATTACTGGAAAATATATGCATTAATATTTTAATAACATGAGGACGATTTACTATATTGCTACATTAGTAACGTAACATTAAGTTAGAAAATTATGGGTATTTTAACATAGATCCAACTGACTGAGTAATGCAAATTATAACTGACTAAGATGCAAAATTGTCTGATCTTCAAACCACGTTGACTAAGGTGTAAGTGATTAAATATAAAATATAAGTCATTCAACCTGTACATATTGCTTAATATTTCCCCATCCCCAGAGTAATCCTTCAATTCACTAATTCAAAGATTTTCTCATTCTGTGTTATAAGTATAATTTCGAAATAAAGATTACTTATATATGTATTTTAATATTAAACATAATGGCATGATGAAAATCAACAAACAATTTGCGCTTTGAATTATCAGTTCATATTTTTACACTGGTATTTTTATCGATATTAGATTGATACTTCCTGGTATCAAAATAATAATAATTATAGTATGTAACTGCAAAAAGAAATACTTTCAAATAAAGTACGCAAAATCTGTTTGTCATTTCAAGAAAGGCACGTACTATGCAATTTTCAAATTACGCAATAGAATTTATATTTACTATATATACATATATATAATAGAATGATATATTTTCATCATAATTACAATTTATGTGAACAAATTTGATGGATACAAAAATAAATCCAAAAAGAAAAAAATGTA
Organism: Latrodectus geometricus; assembly: GCA_026290005.1. Classification (NCBI taxonomy): domain Eukaryota; kingdom Metazoa; phylum Arthropoda; class Arachnida; order Araneae; family Theridiidae; genus Latrodectus; species Latrodectus geometricus. The sequence goes on from JAPDSC010159098.1 coordinate 64,918, forward strand.
TATTTGTGTAGAAAGTTGCTAATTATCACACGAGAAAAAACATTTGAAATAAAATATTTCTGTAATCGGTATAATTGCAAAGCACATTTGAAATGGTTACCTAAATGTTTTGTATGTTTAAAAATGTAAGTGGACGTGATAAATATATTTTTTTTATGTTACAAATTATTTACTTTAATAATAGAGATGAAAGTAATTTTATATTGGATAAAAAGTTTGGAATATAATTAATATCATGTTAAGTTTCTGTTACAAAAACTAGATGACATCTGTTATATTGAAGAAAGCAATATAGCTTTATATGAATAATAGTTTTAAAAATTATTAAAATAAGGGAATAGAAACATCAATACCGTGGACTCGCAAATTAAATAAATTCTGTTAGATTATTTTCAAAATCTTAATTTATAAATGATTGAATGAAAATGAATAAATATTTTGAAATGTCTAGTTTTGCAATATTCAGATTAATTCAGAATTTTGAAGTTTTTAAGGCAAATAATTAAGTATTTGAAGTGCTTTTGTAAAGAAGTGAAAATAGATTTATGTACGCAAGTAAAATTATTTCCAAAGGGTTTCAGGTTTCCCTTTATAAAATTTAAGCATTTGTTATTTTATAAATCACTCGCATGTTTGTTTCTCAAGACTGTAATGTTAATCAGCATAATTTATTATCATGGTTTTCATAATAAATTATAAGTTTTTTTTTATTTACATTTAATTGTTTTGTGATAAATGAATTGAGAAAAATCCAATAAAATTTCACATTTTATCTTAATGTTACAATCAAATAGCAACAAAAATCTAATAATGAAATTTATATCAATGTTTGTTATTAGTTTTATATCCAATTTAAATTTCAAAAACATTTATAGACAGCACATTTCAAATTACATGTATTGTTTCATTTAATAGATTGTATATTTTCTAGAATTATAATTAAGAACAGTTTGTCATCATAAAAGTTCTGAAAACTAAGAAAAATTAAAATTTGGCTACATGAGAGTATTGTTATTGGTAACTCGGGATATAATATGACAGGAAATAACGCGTAAAACAGTATTATTCTATTCCTGATATGAAAAACTTGATCCCCTTCACAACAATGTTAAATTAAATAACGCAAAGAAAAACAGTATCTCCTTTTGTTGGCTTAAAAAATAAAATATTTAGCTACAATGAAATATTAAGAGATTAGAAATAAAGAAGTGATACTATATGTTCTACAAAAAGTAATTACATTTTGGGAAATTTCCATATAATTGTAAATTTTCTAGAATATAAATAAATGGTTATCAAGTGGTGCAAGCGTTTTCTTCTGTTACTTAATTTAAAACATTTATTATTTTTTAAATGTAATTTGTATACATAATATCATTTTTACACATTATTTTAAATTCAATGTGAAATAAATGACTTGGTTTATGAATTATTATACTATTATACACACTACCCAATTTGCAATATGTAAACTAATGCGTTTTTTGTAATGAGCGCACGGAAAAATATTCATAAAGTGTGAAATATATGAAATGTAATTTGTATAAACAACAACACATTAGGAATTCCAATAACTTTGTTTAAATCATTTTACATATATGTATAAACAAAATACTGTTTGCGATAAACTCATGGAAAAAGCCAAGATGTAAGCATCGAATGAAAAATAGCCGTGTTTTAAGACAAATGCACAGGTAGCACGAAATTGTTCTCAAAGTAGTAAGATTTATTCTTATATAATATGGATAGAATGCATACTGCTCAGAGTTTTAAATCAATTAATTTCTTAAACAAACTACGTCATTTTGACTTTTTTCACTCTTAAACTTATGTTAATGTAATGTTATGTAATGTTATTTTTTTATAATTGATTAATTTTTTTATTCTGATTTAAAAATAAATAACTTTTTGGTTAAATGATTTCAATAAAACATGTCATAAATCATAGCTTTAAACATAGTTGTAGACATGTAAACAGAACATCAAGAGAAATTAATGAAATATAATAATTTTTTAGAATGCATAAGTGTTAGTCTAAATGATTGAACAATAAGATTCATAAATCAACTATACTTTATTAATGAAATAAATCAAAAAATTTGTTGATTAAATTATATAAATAATGTATAATATTATATGTAATACATTTACTATAGTTTTTAATATTTTTTGCAAATTATTCATAATATTCAAAACTATTTATCAATGTAGGTCCCTATAATTTAAAATAGAAAAATTATTATATATGCGCAAAAAATGTTAAGTTATTTATTTGGAATCAAAGAAGTTATTTTTGAATATTTACTCTTAGACTTATATATTCTTTACTGATAATTGTAGGAATGCAGATAAGCTTAGAATTTAGTAAAATGGTTCACAAAAGTTCTGAAATAATGTATTTCCATTTTATAAAACTAGTTTTATAGTTTTTGAATAAATTTTTTCAGTTCATTTCGTTAGTTTGCCTGTTGCTAGTTTTGCAGTGACACCTAAATATTTCCTCTCCTACAGTTAAAATTAAAATTTAAAGTATAACGTACATTCTGGTATATGAAGACAATTGAATGGAACTTGTAAATTCTTTTAAAGTAGTTTATAGTGTTAGCTCCTTATGTTCATTTTACCTCAAAAATAGGGAATTCTACTTACGTTAAATTAAAAAAAAAAACTTAAGTTAATAGAAAAGTATTTAATCATTTAAAAAGGAAATGTTGGATTCTATATTAAACCATTCACAAATGTTTACAACATAAAAAGTATGGATTCTATTTATTTAAAATGATTTGCAAATAAAAAGCATTATATAAAAATAAAATCCTCATTATTTTTATTATGTAAATCTTTCCAGTCTTATTACTATTATGTAAAAGACTGTTTGCTTAAATATTAGCAAAATATTTGGTTTTAAAAGAATTTATCCATTAAAATTATTATCTAAGGTACATAAAAAGTATCACTTTTCACAAACAATTTATAAGCAAATCATTTTTCAAAACTGTAAAACTATTTGAAGACTATTTCAAAAATAAAATAATGCAACAATATTTCACATATTAGGAATGTTGGACATTTTTCAATGGGAAAATTTACAAAAATAATCATAGAGAGAGCATATTAGTTTAAACCACTTTAATTATTTCTAATTCAATAAAATTATTTGAAGGAAATAAAATTTCAAATCTATATCTATCTATTTATTAGACAAAGACATATTACATTCTGAATATGGGTTTTTTTTCTTTGAACAAAGCTTGCTATATTTGAGTTACCTTGAAATAAAAAAACGTATTTTCTCAGCGAATTTACAGCCATCTAACTGTTTTATGATTCTATAAATCCACAATATTATTTAAACGACAAAATGTTTACTAAAAATATGTTGTCCTATTATAATAATTTAACACAATACTTTTAAATATAAAACTTTATCAATATTCTGTATCATTTTTATCCCCGGATATTTGAAACTAAAAATGAATTGAATTTTATTCTACTAATAAATGCTATGCATTACAACTCTTACATTTAAATTAATGTTTTATAATTGAAATATTTATCGTTGTAAATGTAATTATTGCTCTATAGATAGTAGCTTAAGATAAATCTGGGAATACATTTCGACAACATTATGAAGATAAAAATGTCATTTATATTAAAGAAAACTTATTTCCTAATTTGTTTTCTCTTTATAAAAAGATTGCAAATTCGAAACTCGACTCAACCTAAGATGTTCACTAATGGCGGCAAAAACGCATAAACTATATAATTGTCAAACAGCCCTTCGTAATCTTTCTAATCTTCTACTTCTTTCCTTGTTATAAATGTAACTAATTATAAAGATCTACTTTCATCCTACGATGCCAAACGTATTGAGAAAACCAGAATATGAACTGCTTGAATGCAAGAAACGTGTTATCTTTTTACCTTTAGATTATATAATAATACTATTATAAAATATTTTTTTATCTTTAAAAATGTTAGTGAACAAGTTGTGTTACTTGAAATTAAAACGAATATTGCAAGATAATCATATATATATATATATATATATATATATATATATATATATATATATA
>JAPDSC010159109.1:3156-21196 GCA_026290005.1 Latrodectus geometricus
CATCCGTGAATACAGGTGTGTATGACTGATACTGACAGCGATGAGAATAAAATAGCTGTTGAAAGACAATAGGTGTTGTGTCAGATTTTCCGTATTGAGCAAAGGAATAGTTAAAATCAAATGTCAGGTGATAGCAAGGCGGATGAGCAAAGTAAGCTTGTGATTCAATCCGCAAATCACGTAGATCAGATATAGACAAATATGACTTTATGCGTGTGAGAAAAGGTGGGATGCTCATTGGACGAGCATCATACAGTCTTTTAATAGAAGCATTTGGAACCATGGAACGTAAGGGATGATGAGGGGTCGACATTACTTAAGCGTAATAATTGAGAGACAGCTGTATTCGTCGCAGGTCTAGTGGTAATTGATGACATATCACATATAGACTCTGGACGGGTGATGTGCGAAAAGCGCCTGAACAAATTCTCAAGGCAGAGTGATGAACGTTGTCCAATCTGCGTAAAACGGAAAACTTTGCAGATCCATACACAACACATCCGTAGTCAATTCGGCATAAAATCAAAGATTGATAAACCCAACGGAGTGACGTTTGTTTTTTATTTGTTTTGTTGGGTTTAATGACACAATGTCCAAAAGAGGACATGCTGCGCCAAGACTAAAATTTTATTTTTTGCTTTTATTTATTTTCTTCTTATTATTTATTTAAAAAACCCAAACAACGTTAAAACGTAATAAAAAACAAAAATCTATGTATATAATATTATTAAAATTTCAATGTGTATAAAATATTTTAAAATGTAAAATACTGAAATGTAATGTAAGAAACCTATTGCTTTTAAAAAGGCAAATAATTTTCTATGGGGTGGATCCCCTAGTAAATCAGACAAAGTTAAAATATCACTTTTAAGAAACTGTAAACGATGATGGTTAAAATAATGACATGAAATTAAAATATGAGAAACAGTATGTGGAACATCACACGTTTCACACCATGGATTTAGTTCACTTAAAAACAAATGTCTGTGAGTGAAACGTGTGTGCCCGATACGAAGGCGAATTAATCTAACATCTGCTCTTCCTATCGGTAAAATTGATGATGGAATGAAAGATGGGAATATGGCACACAGTTTATTAGCGACCTGCATACTCCATAACTCCTTCCAGAGAGATTTAACAAATGCTTTAACAACCCTTCTCACGTCGAAAAGAGGGAGAGAAGAATGAAGTGAGGACGATGCAGATTTAGCGGCTGCATCCGCCTTTTCATTTCCCTCTAGACCTACATGAACTGGGACCCAACAGAAAATGATGTTGTAACCCTTGCCAGCAAGGGAATCCAAAGCTCCGAAAATCTTGGACACAACAGGATGACAATAATTGGAATTTTTCAACGCTTCTAATACACTCAAACTGTCAGTATACACGCAGATTTTATTAAATTGCTCTGTATTCACTAGCTGAAGAACTTGAAAAATAGCGGTAGCTTCAGCTGTAAAGATGGAGCAGGACGTATGAAGGCTGTAACCATAACTGGCATTAGCATAGAATATGCCACAGCCAATATGTCCTGCTGTTTTAGAACCATCCATGAATACAAGCGTGTATGATGAATACTGACAGCGATGAGATAGATAAAGCTGTTGAAAAACTGTTGAAATTGTGTCTGATTTTGTATATTCAGCAAATGGATTAATAATAGTTATCGGTGGATCGTACCAGGGTGGATGTGATATTAACTCCATTTTAATAAAACGGACATCATGTAGGTCTGTCAAATGGAGTAGATCTTTAGTTCGAATGAGAAAAGGTTGGATGTTGTAGATACGAGCATCATATAATCTCTTCAGAGCAGGAGAAATGGACAAGGAACGTAAAGGATGTTGACGGTCAGACATGAAATTCGCGAAATAATTGAGAAACAGCTGCATCCGTCTCAGGTTTAAAGGCAAGTGATGACAGATGGCATAAAGACTCTGGACGGGTGATGTGCGGAATGCGCCTATACATATTCTCAAAGCAGAGTGATGTACAGTATCCAATCTGCGTAAGACAGAAGACCTAGCAGATCCATAGACAACACATCCGTAGTCAATACGAGACAAAATGATTGATTGATAGACACGAAGCAGTGACAAGCGATCAGCACCCCAAGATGTATTTGATAATACCTTGAGGATCACACTTCTCACGCTCACACTTCTTCCGCAGATGTAAAACATGCGGAAGAAAGGTCAATTTTCGGTCAAATATCACACCAAGAAATTTGATCTCGCTGACTACAGGTATTGGCTGTAGATGATCCAACACGTACTTTAAAAACACGGGAGCGTAAAAAATTCCATAGGAATATCGGAAGATTACCCCGAAAGCCAAAATCATATAATTTACGGAGAATACCATATCGCCACGTACGGTCATATGCCTTCTCGTTGTCGAAGAAGATGGAAACCAGATGGTTTTTCCTCACAAAAGCGTTGCGGATTTGGGTTTCCAAATAAGTTATGTTATCTAGAGTGGATCTCCTCTTATGGAAGCCTCTCTGATTTACGTGAATACATTTATTTTCTTCTAAGACATATACGAGACGGGCGTTGACCATACGTTCGAGAGTCTTACAAAGACAGCTCGTCAGAGCTATTGGTCGATAATGTGAAGGATTCGAAGGATCCTTACCAGGTTTTAGGACAGGAATCACTATAGCTTCGCTCAAAATTGACGGAATTGCATTTTCAGTCCAGATCCTATTGAACAAATATAATAAGTTCAACAGGGATTCTGGACTTAAATGTCGAAGCATTTCATAGCTGATTCCGTCTGGTCCTGGGCTGGTATTGTTAGCCTGCTGTAATGCTCGCTTCAATTCCAACATCCGAAATTCGCTGTTGTAAGGAAAAGCTTGTCTTTGGTTGAAACGGATTCATGTTTGCTCAGCTCGACTCTTTGTCCTTAAAAACGAAGGACTGTAAGAGTCAGAGCTAGAAACGCCAGCAAATGTTTCACCAAAGACGTTAGCAATATCCATAAGAGAAGAGTATACAGCAGCTCCGGTTTTCAAAACAGGAATTGAAAATTCTGTATAGATACCATTGGCTGCTTTAACTTTTCTCCATAACTGCTTGCTGGATTTGGAAGGTGTAATTGAAGAGACATAGCGAGACCAGGATTCCTTCTGACTTCGACGACGAGCTCTGCGAGCTAATCCTTTTGCTCTCTTAAAGGCAATAAGATTCACCGTTGTGGGGTACCTCCGAAACAACCCCCAACTTCCCTTGTTTTTTATATGTTTGTTGACATTCTTTGTTCCACCATGGTTTGCAAAGCCTTTTTGTTGTAGAAGAACTTTTTGGTATAGAAATATCACCTGAACCTATAATTGTTTCGGTAACTTTTTGAATGGCATTATGGATATCATCGATCATGACCATATTATCATCAACAACTGCCAATTGTGTAAATAAAGGCCAATCTGCACGACTGTACACGTACGTAGGTAGACGTTGTTCTACACTAGTACCTTCAGCCTGGGAGATGACGAGCGGGAAATGATCGCTGTTATGCAGATCATTTCCTACTGTTAAATTTAACAATGGCAGTAGTGAGGGAGTACAAAAAAAACGAGATCGAGAGAATGAAATGTTCTTGTGGGTATGGTGAAATATGTCTTCTCGTCGGTATTTATCAGACAGAGACAGTTATCAGAAATAAACTGCTCTATCTGACGACCGCGAGAATTAGTATCATCACTTTCCCACAAAGAATTATGTCTGTTAAAGTCACCTAGTAACAAAGTTGGAACGGGCAGCTAATCAATTAAATTATCAACTTCTTCTTGGCGGATGACATCATGCGGCAGCAAATATAAACTACAGACTGTAATTAAGCATGTTGTATGTATTCTTATAGCCACAGCCTGTAGAGTAGTATTTAATGGATGGACAGTGCTGGGGAAGTTATTTGATGTTAAAATACAAACACCTCCAGACACTGCACCATCGTCACCACAGTCTTTTCTGAAGCATTGAAACCCACGCATAGAAATATTATTATTAGACTTCAGGACAGTTTCCTGAAGTGCAATACATGCGGGGTTAAGAGCTGATGTAATAGACTTGATGTCATCAAGATGTGAGCGCAAACCATGGCAGTTCCAAGAAACAAAGGAAGTTATTTTTTAAATAGAAAAGCTCCTCCCCCGGAGCTGGAAGGCGAGTCCTCGATCATTTCCTCAAAAGATAAATTATCGTCCGAGGGATGAAGGGAGACTTTATCAGCCTCCAGGGTCATGGCTCTACGGGTGGATAAGGAGGATTTACTGAAACCCTCCTTTGCAGATTTTAATTTAGATGATTTAACTCCTGTGGATTTAGCCAAAGGAGCTCTTCTGATAATAGGAGATAAAGATTTTGGTCTTTCATTGTTTGTTTGGGGTAATCTCGTAACGGGGAGTGACAGAATATCCGTTTAAGTACTAATAGATTTGGTGACTTTTTTTGCAGCGGCTGCGTAACTCATTCCAGGTTGCGGTGTGCGAGAGGTAACTATTTTTCTAGCCTCAGGGTAGGAAACTTTATTTTTCACTTTATATTGGGTAATCTCTTTTTCACGTACCCATTGAGGGCAGTTTCGAGAATAGGAGGGATGGTCGCCATTACAGTTGACACATACCTCCTTTGCATTGCAGGCCGAATTATCGTGGCCAACCGCAGCGCAGCGAGCCCAAGTCAGTTTGCCCCTGCAAGCATTTCTCGAGTGCCCGAAACGTTGGCACTGAAAACAACGCAAGGGATTCGGTATGTAAGGCCTGACGGGAAGATTCATATATGCAGCTTTTATATTGTCTGGAAGATCTGGTGTCGCAAAAGTCAGAAGGAGATGCTTAGTTCAATAACCTTTCCATCTCTTCTGACAGTGATGCGTTTTACAGCACAGACCTTCTGACTCTGCAAATTTTCAAGTATCTCGTCCGTCGGCGAGTTCAACAAATCCCTTGCGGAGATTACACCTTGTGAAAAATTTAAGTTGTTGTGAGACGAAACAGTTACCTCCATATTCGCTAACACCTGCATTTTATAAAGCATTGCTGCTTGAGTAGAGTTACCAGCCTCTACCAACAAGTCACCTGATCGTAGTTTACGTATATCCTTGACTTCCCCGATTAAGCCCAATATTTCCTTCTATATAAGAAAGGGGGTCACATTTTCAAAAGTGCCCTCCTTTCTTTTATTGACATAAAACTTGGTATTTTTGTTATCAATAAGTTGCTCCCGAGGGAGAAAAGAAAAATTTTTGTTCTCTATTTAGTTTTTATTAAAATTTCGGGACCAGACCGCACCACCCACCACCGAGTCCAACAAGGGGGTGCAGACCAGCTGCACCAGTGCTAGCCAAGTCCTATACTCTCACAGTACATCCCTGTGATGGCCTCCACCCTTAACGAGTCATCCAGCAGATGTACCGATCGCTTGATCCATAAAGCCGAGTGATGTGCTGAGGACCACAACACACCTCCCGTTTACCTGAAGCAGAGGCCAAAGTAATGTGTTGGTCTCTGGGGGGCTCAATTACCAGGACCCTCCTTTCCAGGGACACGGGTCTCCACGCACGGCAAACACGTGGGTGATTTAGCCCCCAAGAGTAGCTATTAGCAACAGAGCGGTGACAGCTACTCAAGGGGATCCCTCAACCTCATGAGAGGCAACCACAATGAGGGAGAAAAGGAAGAAAAGCAGAAGAGAAGAGGAGAGGAGAAAAGAAAGAAGAGGACAGATCACTGGGGTACCTCGGGATTGTGACACCCGTGTTTACTTAAAGAAATAAACCCCCTGAGGGGCACTGAAGACCTAGCAGATCCATAGACAACACATCCGTAGTCAATACGAGACAAAATGATTGATTGAAAGACACGAAACAGTGACAAGCGATCAGCACCCCAAGACTTATTTGATAATACCTTGAAGATATTAAGCGATCGCTCACACTTCTTCCGCAGATGTAAAAAGTGCGGAAGAAAGGTCAATTTTCGGTCCAATATCACACCAAGAAATTTGATCTCGCTGACTACAGGTATTGAAGTGTTGTTCAATTTGATAACAGGATCGTTATGAATGCTGGTCTTCTTGCAGAAATGGACACAACAGCTCTTGCTAGGAGATAATGTAAAGTCATTCTCTGCACACCATGCAGCAATTTTATTAACAGATGTTTGTAGTTGCCTCTCAATCAATCGCATGTTTTATCCTTGGCAAGATATTTGCAGGTCATCTACATACATTGTGCCAGAAACAGAAGGTGATAAAAGATGAAGAATATGACTGATGAATAAATTAAAAATTGTTGGACTTAAAATAGAGCCTTGGCGAACACCCTCGGCTTGAATAAAAGTATTGGACAAAAGGTTTCCAATACGAACTTTAAAATCTCGGGAGCGTAATAAATTCTGAAGGAATATCGGAAGATTACCCCGAAAGCCAAAATCGTAAATCCTACGGAGAATTCCATAACGCCACGTACCCGTTATAGGCCTTCGCGATGTCAAAGAAAATGGAGACATATACGAGACGGGCGTTGACCATACGCTCGAGGGTCTTACAAAGACAGCTCGTCAGAGCTATTGGTCGATAATGTGAAAGATTCGAAGGATCCTTACCAGACTTAAGGACAGGTATCACTATAGCTTCGCTCCAAATTGATGGAAACGCATTTTCAGTACAGATACTATTGGACAAATATAATAAGTTCAACATGGAATCTGGACATAAATGTCGAAGCATTTGATAGCTGATTCCGTTTGGTCCTGGGCTGGTATTGTTAGCCTGCTGTAATGCTCGCTTCAATTCCAACATCCGAAATTCGCAGTTGTAAGGAAAAGCTTGTCTTTGGTTGAAATGGATTGATGTTTGCTCAGCTCGACTCTTTGTCCTTAAAAACGAAGGACTGTAAGAGTCAGAGCTGGAAACGCTAGCAACTGTTTCACCAAAGACGTTAGCAATATCCATAGGAGAAGAGTATATAGCAGCTCCGGTTTTCAAAACAGGAATTGAAAATTCTGTATAGATACCTTAACTGCTTTAACTTTTCGCCATAACTGCTTGCTGGATGTGGAAGGTGTAATTGAAGAGACATAGCGAGACTAGGATTCCTTCTGTTTGTTGTTTGTTTGTCTGTTTGGTTGGGTTTAATGGCACATGGTCCAATAAGGACAAACTGCGCCAAATATTCAATTAAATAAAAGCTTTGTTGAAAACCCAACTACACTTTAAAATATTAAAACACAAAAATTTAGTGTAAATGTATATATATATTAAAATCTAATTAAGCATATTTATAAATGAAAGTAAAAATAAAATTCACTTAAAATAAAAGTCAAAAGGTTTATATGAAATGAATAAAATCAATTGCATTTAAAAAGCCAAAAAGGTTTCTGTGGGGTGGCTCCCCCACTAAATCATACAAAGTTAACATGTCCGTTTTAAAAAATATAAAACGATACAAGTTAAAATCAGCACATGAAATTAAAATATGATAAACAGAGTATGGTACATCACACATTTCACACCATGGATTTAATTCACTTAGAAATAGATGTCTATGTGTGAAACGTGTGTGCCCGATACGAAGGCGAGTTAATCTAACATCTGCTCTTCGTATCGGTAAAACTGATAATGGGATGAAATATGGAAATATGGCACACAATTTATTAGAGACCTGCATACTACATAACTCCTGCCAAAGAGAGTTAACAAATGTTTTAATAACCCTTCTCACATCGAAAAGAGGGACACATGAATGAAGTACGGACGATACAGCTTTAGCAGCTGCATCTGCCTTTTCATTTCCCTATAGACCTACATGACCTGGGATCCAACAGAAAATGATGTTATAACCCTTGTCAGTAAGGGAATCCAATGCTCCGAAAATCTTGGACACAACAGGATAACAATTATTATAATTTCTCAACGCTTCTAAAACACTCAAACTGTCAGTATACACGCAAATTTTCTTAAACTGCTCTGTATTCAATAGCTGAAGGGCTTGGTGGATGGCCGTAGCTTCAGCTGTAAAGATGGAGCAGGACGTATGGAGGCTGTAACCATAACTGGTATTGGCAAAAAATATGCCACAGCCAACATGTCCTGCTGTTTTAGAGCCATCCGTGAATACAGGCGTGTATGATGAATACTGACAGCGATGTGATAGAAAAAGCTGTTGAAAAATAGTTGAGGTTGTGTCCGATTTTTTAAATTGAGCAAAAGGATTGATGATATTAATCTGTGGATCATACCAAGGTGGATGTGAATGTAAGTCCGTTTTGAAAAAACGGACATCATATAGGTCTGTCAAATGGAGTTGATCTATAGTTCGAGTGAGAAAGGGTTGGATGTTATAAGGTCGAGCATCATGTAATCTCTTTAATGCAGGAGAAATGGCCAAGGACCGTATAGGATGTTGTCGGTCAGACATGTCCCTTGCGTAATAATTGAGAGACAGCTGCATCCGTCTCAGGTCTAAAGGCAATTGTTGGCAAATCACATAAAGACTCTGGACGGGTGATGTGCGGAATTCACCTGAACATATTCTCAAAGCAGAGTGATGCACGGTATCCAATCTGCGTAAAACAGAAGACCTTGCCGATCCATAGACAACACATCCGTAGTCAATACGAGACAAAATGTTTGATTGATACACACGAAGCAGTGACAAGCAATCTGCACCCCAAGATGTATTTGAAAATACCTTGAGGATATTAAGCGATCGCTCACGCTTCTTCCGCTAATGTAGAACATGCGGAAGAAAGGTCAACTTTCGGTCAAATATCACACCAAGAAATTTAACCTCGTTGACTACAGGCATTTGCTCGTTGTTCAGTATGATGACCGGATCATTATGAATACTGGTCTTCCTGCAGAAATGAACACAGCAGCTCTTGCTAGGAGATAGTGTAAGGCCATTCTCTGCAAACCATGCATCTATTTTATTTACAGATGTTTGTAATTGCCTCTCAATTAAACGCATTTTTGAACCTTGGCAAGATGTTTGCAAGTCATCTACATACATATTGCTATATACAGAAGGTGATAGAAAATGAAGAATGCTACTAATGAATAAGTTAAAAATTGTTACGCTTAAATTAGAGCCTTGGGGTACACCCTCGGCTTGAGTAAAAGTACCGGATGTAGAGGATCCAACTCGTACTTTAAAAACACGGGAGCGTAAAAAATTCTGTAGGAATATCGAGAGATTACCCCTAAAGCCTAAATCATATAATGAACGGAGAATTCCATATCGCCATGTACGGTCATATGCCTTCTCAATGTCAAAGAAAATGGAGACCAGATGGTTTCTTCGCACAAATGCGTTGCGAATTTGGGTCTCCAAATATGTAATATTATCAAGAGTGGATCCTCCTTTACGAAATCCACTCTGATTTATATGTATACATTTATTTTTTTCTAAGACATGCACGAGACGGGCGTTAACCATACGTTCGAGAGTCTTACAAAGGCAACTTGTCAGAGCTGTAGGCCGATAATTGGAAGATTCTGAAGGATCCTCACCAGGCTTAAGGATCGGAATTACTATTGCTTCGCTCCAGAGTGATGGAAATTCATTTTCAGTCGAGATCCTATTGAACAAATACAATAAGTTCAAAAGGGAATCTGGACTTAAATGTCGAAGCATTTGATAGCTAATTCCGTCAGGTCCTGTGCTGGTATTGTTGGCCTGCTGCAATGCACTCTTCAATTCCAACATCTGAAACTCGCAGTTGCAAGGAAGGGCTTGTATTTGTTTGAAACGGACTGGTGTTCGTTCAGCTCGACTCTTCGTCCTTAAAAACGAAGGACTATAAGAGGCGAATCTTGAGACGCTAGCAAATGTTTCACCAAAGACATTAGCTATATCCATAGGAGAAGAGTATATAGCAGCTCCGGTTTTTAAAATAGGAATTGCCAATTCTCTATAAATACCATTGGCTGCTTTTACTTTTCTCCATAACTGCTTGCTGGATGTGGAAGATGTTATAGAAGATAGATAGCGAGACCAGGATTACTTCTGACTTCTTCGATGAGCTCTGCGAGCTAATGCTTTTGCTCTCTTAAAGGCAATAAGATTCTCCGTTGTGGGGTACCTCCGAAAAAGCCCCCATAACTCCCTGTGATTTTTATATGTTTGTTGGCATTCATTTATCCACCATGGTTTGCAACGCCGTTTTGATTTAGAAGAACTTTTAGGTGTTGCTGTATCAGCTGCAATTATAAGTGCTTCGGTAACTTTATGTACGGCATTATCAATATTCTCGATCGTAACCATTTTATCATCAACGACTGCCAATTGTGTAAATGACGTCCAATCTGCCCGACTGTACACGTAAGTAGGTAGGCGGTGTCGCACACTACTACCTCCAGTCTGGGAGATGACGAGTGGGAAATGATCGCTGTTATGCAGATCATTCCCTAATGTTAAATTTAACAATGGCAGAAGTGATGGATTACAAATGGCGAGATCGAGAGAATGAAATGACCTTGTGGGTGTGTGTAAGTAAGTTTTCTCGTCGGTATTCATCAGACAAAGGCTATTATCAGAAATAAAACCCTCAATCTGACGACCGCGAGAATTGGTATCATCACTTCCCCACAAAGTATTACGGCCGTTAAAGTCACCGAATAACAAATATGGTGAAGGCAGCTCATCAACTAATGTATGAAGTTCTTCTTGGCGGCTTACATCATTTGGTGGTAAATACAAACTACAGACTTTAATCAAACATGTTGTATGAATTCTGACAGCTACAGCCTATAGGGTTGTATTGATTGGATGGACAGTGCAGGGGAAATCATTAGATGTTAATATGCAAACACCTCCAGACACTGCACCATCGTCACCACAGTCTTTTCTAAAGCATTTAAACCCACGCATAGTGATTTTATTCGAAGACTTCAGGAAGGTTTCCTGAAGTGCTATGCATGCGGGATTTTAAGCTGATATAATAGACTTGATGTCATCAAAATGTGAACGCTAACCATGGCAGTTCCAACAAATAAAGGAAGTTATTATTTAAATTGAAGAGCTCCTCCCCCGAAGCTGGAAGGCGAGTCTTCTATGATTTTCTCGAGCGATAAATTATCGTCCGAGGGATGAAGAGACACAGCATCAGCTTCCAGGGCCATGGCTCTACGGGTGGATAAGGAGGATTTTCGAGGACCCTCCTTTGCAGATTTTAATTTCGAGGCCTTAAGGCCTCTAGATTTAGCCAAAGAAGCTCTTCTAAATAATGTAGATGTTGATTTTGGCTTATCACTTGATACTTGGGGTAATCTCATTACAGGAAGTGGCAGGGTATCGGTTTGTGTACTTGAACACTTGGTGACTTTTTTTGCTGCGGCTGCATAACTCATTCCAGGCTGTGGCGTACGAGAGGCAACAATTTTCCTGGCCTCAGGATAGGTACAGTTGTTTTTTACCTTTAACGTGGGGATTTCTTTTTCATAAGCCCATTGAGGACAACTTCGAGAATAGGAGGGATGGTCACCATTACAGTTGACACATGCCTCCTTCGCTGTGCAGTTCGAAATATCGTGGCCAACTACCGCGCAGCGAGCGCAGGTAAGTTTGCCTCTGCAAGTGTTTCTCGAGTGTCCAAAACGCTGTCATTGAAAACATCTTAAGGGATTTGGAATATGCGGTCGGACGGGTAAATTCAAATAGGCAACTTTAATTTAGTCAGGAAGGTCTGGGGTAGCAAAGGTCAGAATGAAATGTTTAGTGTCAATAAACTGACCATCTCTTCTGACTCTAATGCGTTCAACTCCACAGAACTTTTGATTTTTCAAGTTGTCAAGAATTTCATCCGTCAACGTGTTCCAAAAATCCCTTGCAGAAGTCACTCCACGTGAGAAATTTAAATTTCCATGAGGCAGGACAGTTACCTCTATGCTTGCCATCAATTGCATATTTATAATATTGGCTGCCTGAGCAGAGTTAGCAACCTCAATGAATAAGTCACCTGATCTTAGCTTCCTGATACCCTTTACCTCTCCTATAAAACCCGATATCCCTTTTTGAATGAGAAAAGAGGACACTTTTTCAAATGAACCCACTTTTCTTTTCACAATAAAAAATTTACAGTTTGTTTCATCTATTATATGCTCCCGTGGGAGAAAAGATTGCTTTCTGTTTTCCATAGTTTTTTATTAAAATTTCGGGACCTGACCGCACCACCCACCACCGAGTCCAACAAGGGGATGCAGACCAGCTGCACCAGTGCTAGTCAGATCCTATACGCTCACAGTACATCCCTGTGATGGCCTCCACCCTTAACGATTCATCCAGCAGATGTACCGATCGCTTGATCCATAAAGCCGATTGATGTGCTGAGGACCACAACACACCCCCCGTTTACCTGAAGCAGAGGCCAAAGTAATGTGTTGGTCTCTAAATGCCTCAATTACCAGGACCCTCCTTTCCAGGGACACGGGTCTCCACGCACGGCAAACACGTGGGTGATTTAGTCCCCAAGAGTAGCTAATAGCAACAGAGCGGCGAAAGCTGCTGAAGGGGAGCCTCAACCTCATGAGAGGCAACCACATTGAGGGAGAAAAGGAATAAAAAGCAGAAGGGGAGAGAAGAGAAGAAAAGAAAGAAGAGGAAAGATCACTGGGGTACCTCGGGATTGTTACACCCGTGTTTACTTAAAGAAAGTAAACCCCCTGAGGGGGCAGTTCCTTCAGCAGTAAAGATGGAGCTGGACAAATGTAGGCTGTAACTGTAAGAGGTATTATTAATAAAACTACCACAGCCAATATGTCCTGCTGACTTAGAGCCATCTGTGAATGCAGGTTTGTAAGATTGATATTGACAGCGATGAGAATAAAATAGCTGTTGAAAGACAATAGGCTGTAACTGTAAGAGGTATTATTAATAAAACTACCACAGCCAATATGTCCTGCTGACTTAGTTGTTGTCGGGTTGGGTTTTGTGGCGCAAGGTCCAAAATTGGACAAGCTGCGCCAAGAGTAAATTTCAGTTTTGAGTTCATTTATTTTTTATTTTATTTATTTTTAAACCCAAACAACATTTAAAATGTATTAAAAAACAAAAATTTTTGTATAAGTGTATAATTTAAAAGTCAAATTGTGTAAAATTTATAAAAAGAAAATTAAATTTATTTATAATTTTATAAATATAAAACAAATTAAATAAAATTTAAAAAGCCAATTGATCTTAAAAAAGCAAATAAGTTAGCATGGAGTGGTTCCCCCAACAAATCAAATAATGTTAAAAAGTCTGATTTAAGAAATAGTAAGCGTTCATTGTTAAAATCTTTGCATGAAATTGAAATATCTGATACAGTATATGGTACATCACACGCTTCACACCATGGGTTTAATTCACTTAGAAATAGATGCCTGTGTGTGAAACGTGTGTGTCCGATACGAAGGCGAGTTAATCTAACATCGGCACTTCGTAACGGTAAAAGTGATGATGGGATGACGTATGGAAAGATGGCACGCAGTTTTTTTGTGACCTGCATACTCCATGACTCCTGCCAGAGAGAATTTATAAATCTTTTTATAACCCTTCTCACATCGAATAGAGGGACAGATGAATGAAGTACGGATGATGCAGCTTTAGAAGCTGCATCGGCCTTTTCATTTCCCTCTAGACCTACATGACCTGGGATCCAACAGAAAATGATGTCATAGCCCTTGCCAGCAAGGGAATCCAATGCTCCGAAAATCTTGGACACAACAGGATGACAATAATTTCAATTTCCCAACGCTTCTAGTACACTCAAACTGTCAGTATATACACAAATTTTACGACAATTTCCTGTATTCACAAGCTGAAGGACTTGATAAAAGGCCGTAGCTTCAGCTGTAAAGATGGAGCAGGACGTATGGAGGCTGTAACCATAACTAGCATTAGCATAAAATATGCCACAGCCAACATGTCCTGCAGTTTTAGATCCATCTGTGAATACAGGCGTGTATGATGAATACTGACAGCGATGTGAATAGAAAAACTGTTGAAAAATCGTTGAAGTTGTGTCCCATTTTCTAAACTGAGCAAATGGATTAATAATATTAATCTGTGGATCATACCAGGGTGGATGTGAATAAAGTCCGTTATAGTAAAACGGACATCATATAGGTCTGTCAAAAAGATTAATCTGTGGATCATACCAGGGGGATGTGAATGTAAGTCCGTTATAGTAAAACGGACATCATATAGGTCTGTCAAAAAGAGCTGAGCTTTACTTCGAGTGAGAAAAGGTTCGATGCTGTAAGATCGAGCATCATATAGTCTCTCCAAAGCAGGAGAAATGGCCAAGGATCGTAAAGCATGTTGTCTATGAGACATAATTTTAGCGTAATAATTGAGAGTCAGCTGCATTCGTCTCAGGTCTAAAGGCAATTGTTGACAAATCGCGTAAAGACTCTGGACGGGTGATGTGCGGAATGTGCCTGAACATATTCTCAAAGCAGAGTGATGTACAGTGTCCAATCTACATAAAACTGAAGACCTAGCAGATCCATAGACAACACATCCGTAGTCAAAACGAGATAAAATGAGTGCTTGATAGACTCGAAGGAGTGACAAGCGATCAACACCCCAAGATGTATTTGAAAGCATCTTGAGGATATTAAGCGATCGCTCGCACTTCTTCCGCAAATGTAAAACATGCAGAAGAAAGGTCAACTTTCGGTCAAATATTACACCTAGACATTTAATCTCGTTGACTACAGGTATTGGAGTGTTGTTTAGATATAAAACAGGATCGTTGTGTAAGCTTGTCTTCTTGCAAAAATGGACACAACAGCTCTTGCTTGGAGATAATGTAAAGCCTTTCTCTGCACACCATGCGGCTATTTTATTTACAGATGTTTGTAATTGTCTCTCAATTAAACGCATGTTCGAACCATGGCAAGATATTTGCAGGTCGTCAACATACATCGTGCCATAAACTGAAGATGAAAAGTTATGAAGAATGCTACTTATCTATAGATTAAAAAGAGTGACACTTAAAATGGAGCCTTGGGGAACACCCTCGGCTTGGATAAAAGTATTGGATGTAGAGGATCCAATACGTATTTTAAAAGTACGGGAGCGTAGAAAATTTTGTAAGAATATCGGGAGATTACCCCTAAAGCCAAAATCACATAATGAACGGAGAATTCCATATTTCCACGTACGGTCGTATGCCTTCTCAATGTCAAAGAAGATGGAAACCAAATGGTTCCTCCGCACAAAAGTGTTGCTGATTTGGGTTTCCAAGTAAGTAATGTTATCAAGAGTGGATCTTCCTTTACGGAATCCACTCTGATTGACATATATACATTTATTTTCTTCTAAGACATGTACGAGACGGGCGTTGACCACACGTTTGAAAGTCTTACAAAGGCAACTCGTCAGAGCTATAGGTCGGTAATTTGAAGGTTCTGAAGGATCCTTACCAGGCTTTAGGACCGGAATGACTTATGCTTCATTCCAAAGACATGGAAATTCATTTGCAGTCCAGATCCTATTGAACAAAGGCAATAAGTTCAATAGGGAGTCTGGACTTAAATGTTGAAGCATCAGATAGCTAATTCCATCAGGTCCTTGTCTGGTATTATTGGCCTGCTGTAAAGCTTTCTTCAATTCTAACATCCTAAATTCGCAGTTGTAGGGTAAGGCTTGTCCATGGTTGAAACTAATTGGTGTTTGCTCAGCTCGACTCTTAATCCTTAAAAACGAAGGACTGTAAGAGTCGGTGCTTGAGACACTAGCAAAACTTTCACCAAGGACGTTAGCTATTTCCTGAGGAGAAGAGTATACAGCAGCTCCGGTTTTTAATATAGGAATGGGAAATTCCTTGTAAATTCCGTTGGCTGCCTTGACTTTTCTCCACAACTGCTTACTGGATGTTGAAGATGTTATTGAAGAAACGTAGCAAGACCAGGATTCCTTCTTACTTCTACGACGAGCTCTGCGAGCTAATGCTTTTGCTCTCTTAAAGGCAATAAGATTCTCCGTTGTGGGGTATCTCCTAAATAACCCCCATAACTTCCTCTGTTTCTTATAGGTGATTTGACATTCTTCATTCCACCAAGGTATGAATCGCCTGTGTATTTTAGAGGAACTTTTAGGAATTGTAATATTAGCTGCACGTATAATGGTTTCGGTTACCTTTTCAACGGCCTCATTGATATTTCGGATCATCACCATAGTATCATCAACAACTGCCAATTGTGTAAATAGCGTCCAATCTCCCCGTCTGTACACGTAAGTAGGTACACGTTGCTGCACACTACTACCTCCAGTCTGGGAGATGACAAGTGGGAAATGATCGCTATTATGCAGATCATTCCCTACAAACAATTTTAACAATGGCAGAAGTGATATCATCACTTCCCCATAAAGTATTATGGCCGTTGAAGTCACCGAGCAACAGAAATGGCGCCGGCAGCTGATCAACTTAATCATCGAATTCCTCTTGGCGGATGACATCATGTGGTGGCAAATACAAACTACAGACTGTAATTAAATGTATCGTGTGAATTTTCAAAGCTACAGCCTGTAGAATAGTGTTTAATGGATGGACAGTGCTGGGGAAGTTATTGGATGTTAATAGACAAACACCACCAGACACTGCACCATCGTCACCACAGTCTTTTCGAAAGCATTTAAACCCACGCAGAGCAATGTTGTTTGTAGACTTCAGGAACGTCTCCTGAAGTGCTATGGGGTTATAAGCTGACGATAGACACTTGATGTCATCAAGATGGGATCGCAAACCATGGCAGTTCCAAGAAACAAATGAAGTTATTGTTTATCTCTAGAAGCTCCTTTCCTGGAGCTGGAGGGCGAGTCATCTAACCATTCCTCAAACGACATATCATCATCCGAGGGATGTAGAGATACCGCATCAGCTTCCAGGGATAAGGCTTTTCGGGTGGATATTGAGGGCCTAATAGAGCCCTCTTTAGCAGATTTAAATTTAAAAGCCTTTACAGATTTCGATTTGTAGGTAGGAGCTTTTTTAGAATTTGTAGATATTTTATATTTTGACTTTTCTGTTGAATTAAGGGATAATCTAACAAGGGGAAGTGAACTTGAGTCTGTTTGCGTACTAGTGGATCTGGTGACTTTTTTAGCTACGGTTGATAGCTTACTCCAGACTTTGGCGTACGAGATGTGACAATACGTGGGGCCTCAGGGTATGAAATTTTGTTTATTATCTTCAAGGTTGTGATCTCCTTTTCCAGAACCCATATTATGCAATTTCGAGAATAGGAGGGTTGGTCTACTTTGCAGTTGACACACGCCTCCTTTGCAGTACAATTTGTACTCTCGAGGCAAACCACTGCGCAACGTGCGCAAGTAGGTTTGGACCTACAAGAGTTTTTCGAATGTCGAAAATGTTGGCACTGGAAACAACGTAAGGGATTAGGAATATACGGCCTTACGGGTAAATGCATATAAGCAACTTTGATATTTTCTGGAAGGTCTGGCGTGGCATATGTCAGAATGACGTGTTTCGTATCAATGTACTTTCCATCTCTTCTGACAGTTATGCGCTTAACGCCGCAGATCTTCTGATCCTTCAGATGCTCTAGGATCTCTTCCTTAGGCGTATTCAATAATCCCTTGCGGAGATCACTCCCTGAGAAAAATTTAAATTTCGATGAGGCGAGACGGTCACATCGATATTTGCCAACAGTCTGATATTAGAAATAATGGAGGATTGCGTAGCTGATGCAACCTCCACAAGTAATTTACCAGATCACAGTTTTTTAATATTTTTCACTTCTCCTACTGTTCCCGATATTGCTTTTTCTATCAGAAAAGGGGAAACATTTTCAAAACTTCCCTCTTTTCTAACTATAATAAAAAATTTCACATTAGATAAATCCAACAATTGCTCCCGTGGGAGAAAAGAATTGTTTTTGTTCTCCATTAACTTAATAAAACATATTATTTGTTTCCATATCAGTAATGGAAAATTCGGGACCTGACCGCACCACCTACCACCGAATCCAACAAGGAGGTGCAGACCAGCTGCACCAGTGCTAGCCAGATCCTATACGCTCTCAGT
>JAPDSC010159109.1:21596-91798 GCA_026290005.1 Latrodectus geometricus
TAGTAGAAATCACTTTATGTAAAATTTATGAATTTTTGTGCTATTAACCGACTGAGCGTCCGCGACGTATCTGTTACGTCGCAATAAACTGGTTGAAAAGCGGCTCATGACGGCTGGGATACGTCGAAATATTCCTGCTCGAAAGCGGCCTGCGACGGCAGAGATACGTCGCAGAGTTTTCACCGAGAGCGGCCGCGACGTATATTTTCACATAGTAGAAACCACTTATTTTTGCTTTCCCCCTAATCGGTGGTTTGATTGATCGGTCTTAATCACTCAAACCCCACTCCTTGGAGACTTTTCTTTGAAAACTAAAACTCAGCCTGAGTTTTACGCCAAATATCTAAAATACTGATTATTTTTTCGCCAAGATTCAACTTTAAAATTTTATAATCTATTAATTTGTTGCTTTAGAAATAAAATGCGAGTTTATACATTATTATTTTTAATTTTAGTTCCTAAGCTAATTGAATTAGGCGATTTTATTACACAAAAATTTTTAATCCATATGTACTTTTAAATTACTAACAAGCTTGCCTTCTTTTCTTACTTAAATTTTAATAATTTTCCTGCTTATGTTAATTATTTCTTACATTTTAGTTAATTTAATTCGGTTTTTATTGTTTTTGATGACATTTTTTTATCGACAAGTTATGACTAAAATAAACAAATAAAATTCGTAAATGGAAATTATTTAATTTCCAGTGAAAGAGCTCATGGCTGTTATAGTAAAATCGTTGTGACGTCCATAATAAATAACATTTACCTTAATGACTAAAACTCATTTAATTTGCGTTTTTTTTGTGCATTAAGAAAAAATTTACTAATAAGTTTACTCTCGGCATATTGATTTTTATTTCGTTATTACTTTAATTTCTTTTTACATGCACTTCAAATGTTGATAGTAAAACAGAAGTATCATCTTAAGGCAATAGTATAACATGATTGTCTCATAAGTGTGTAGCCAAGAATATTATACATGTGTTATTTCTTTTTAATGAAACATTATATTGAAAAAAAAAATCAACACTATTTACTGTTACACCATATAACAAGGGTGTCCAAGACGTCGACCGCGGTCGACTGGTAGACCACGAAGACATTTTAAGTAGTCCACACGACCATCCCGATAATGACCTCGGATATTAACAATTTAATTTATGACTTATTATTAATTTATGACATAGAATCAATGAATTATTTAAAATAAAAATTTACTACAGCCTACGCTTTAAAACCCAAAATAAACTTTGCAAAGATTTACGATTTAAAGATTTATGATTAAAGGTTTAGGATATAAAACATAAAACGGACATGATGAGCGCTATTAAAACATTCAAAGAAACTATGGAAAGGTATGTATCTCAATTAAGAAAACATGAATTGAGAAACTTTAAAAACATGGAGGAAGAGTGCATCCATAATCCAAACCGAGACTTCGAAGATTTCACTTAATACTTATTTTGTTTGAAGAATTTGAAAGAAGATTCGCTGACCTAATTAGCTTGAAATAAATAAATTTTATAATATTTCCATTTAATGGAAATGTCAAAATTGATGGACATTGTCACAATGATGTCACTATGAAAATGTCAACATTGATGGACAGCGTATCTGAAAAAATAGGACATTTAATAGGTATCACATGAGTCAAGGTCGAGGAAGAAATTATTAAATTAAGATGCAATATATTTCTTAAATCGAGAGCATATTTAGTGATACTGATTTTTGGAAATTAATTTCTGAGGAAATGTTTCCAAATATTTACAAATTGATTTTGTATTTCAAATCATACTTTGGATCAAGATATCTTTGAGAATCTGCTTTTTCAACCATGAATAAAAAACAAACTTTGGCGCATTTAACAGATGAACATTTAATTTCATGTTTATGGATTGCAATAAGCTCGTACCAGCCACAATATGATAAACTTGTCGCAGATATACAGTGCCACATTTCAACTAAACGAAGTGAATAGGATGGTCACTTTTTGATGTATGAATACTTTGATTATTTTCATCAGTAAATTTTTGTTTTGTAAATATTGATAGTAAGTTTTTTTTTATTTTTTAAATTACATAATTTACTATTTTTTCTTGTTACCGAAATTAAATATGTACGTTAATTTAGCTCTGCCATTGGTAGACCGCCTTCGATTTTTTAAATGTGGAGTAGACCCCGGATCCCAAAAGTTTGGCCACCCCTGCCATATAAAGTCATTATTTTAATAAATAAATATTAAAAAGATACTATTTCTTAAAAATTTTACGATATTAGAAATTTTCTCGATTAAAAAATAAACTACAATATTTCTGATATTAGCTTTGTTCTGCTGTGAAAATCATTTTATTCTATATATTTTTTTTATTTGCATACATGTAATAATTTTTCTAGATGACGTAACGATAATATTTAATAAAATAATATTCCTTACTAGAAATTTATTGCAGATTTAAAACAAAATAGATTTATGAGGAATATAAATAATCAAAGTTTTAAACAGTAAACTGTTCTGAAGCAAAATAATGGAATTTTAACTTATATTTAAAGATGAGCTAAACTTTTTAAAGCAGAAAATATTTTTAGCTCTTTTATTTTAGAATGTGTGTAAAATGGAATGATCCTATTGAAATAATGTATTTGTGAATCGAAATCATATTAATGCTACAATCTAAGCAATTAAATTTTGAACCTACAGAAAATAATTATTTTATTACAAAATTTATTTTTAAAATAAGCAAATTATCAATACGATAGTTTTACAAATGATTATCTTTTAACGCGATCCATATTAGGTATAAAAGAAATTTTTAAATATAATAATCTTAACCAGAGAATTTCTTGTTGTAAAATGTGGTTATATATTTACTTTACTCTTCTTATTTGAATTAAAAACTAATTTTCATAATTTATCTTTTAAACATAAAATGATATATTCCACATACGAGTTATTGGGTCATTAAAGTCATATTAATGAAAAATATAAATAAATTCATTTAAAATATAATTGAGATACGTTTTAGTTAGGAATGACAGTAAAATAAGTCTCTAATCAATAAAAGAAAGAATAAATACACTAAGAAAATTTATATCTCTCAATCAAAATTTTAATTTTAAATTAAGATACTATATTATCTACAAAATCTTTTTAATTAAGAGACTATATAAAAAAGATATAATTTATAAATGTTTTTCATTCACGCGAGCGCATAATATTATGTTGCGAGTGCAGCACCATTTTGTATAAAAATACTTTCTTATAATGAAAGAAGAATTCATGGTATATTGTTATGTATTATTTTACGTGAATTGAAAAGTCAATAGAAAAAAATAGAATATTATCAATTTTTTTCATATAAATCTGGTGCTTTTGCCAAATTAAATAATATTCTTTTGTTTTTATTTTTAATTATATGTATTCATTTAATCCTTACTGTGAATAAATTTCCTTAAACTTTTGCGAACTTAATAATCAAGACAGTTGAATAGTGAAGGGTAAAATTATTTTTTCTAAAATTTTTATAAGTATTCGACAAACTATTTCAAACGGATTCTTATATACGTGAGAGGAGTTTGTTTCCAGGGAGAAAACTATTCATGTGTGACTTCCTTTACAATTTAAGCATGTTTCCTGTTAGTCAGGGAAAGAATGAAAGGGGAGAATGTTTACTTAAATGTAAATGAAACTTTCTGATTATTCTAAACAGATGAGAAATTGCTTTCTCGCCATGATTCATTGCTACAAATTAATGATTATGTTCTACTTTTTTAATAACTAAGAACTTACATAACAGATTACATTACATTCAAAAGTATTTTCGGAAATTTAGATCAATAAAAATCATAAGTATAACAAAATTTTATTTCCAGTTAGTTTTTTAAATTTAAAAATTCAAATTTAAAATCTAATGAATCAAATCCTAAAAACAAATCATAAAAAAAGATTTTAAAATTATATTGTATATAGTTTCCTATTTAAAGAAAAGACAATTTCTTTTTATAAAAATAAAACTGGAATATTTTTTTATGAATGACAATAAAATAAGTCTCTAATCAATTAAAAAAAAGAAAAATTTGAAAAGAATATTAACAATTCTCAATTAATAAGATTATTAATAAAGTCTCTTTAATTAGGAAACTTTATATAGTAGAGATATATGATAATTATATAAAGGTTTTGCATTTGTAATACAATAAAATATTACTAATGCAAGAACTTTTCATAAAAATATTTTTATAATGGAGTAATAATAACCTCTTAGCACTTTATTATACATTATATTATGTAAAATTAAATATAAGTCAATAGAAACTCGTTATAAATTTATTAGTTTTTTTCCTACAGTAATTTTGCCAAATTAAGTTGTAAAGATTGATTTGTTTTTATTTATAATTATACATAAAGGATTCTTTTGTTTTTCTTTAAAATTATACTTAAAGGATTCTTTTGTTTTTATTTATAGTTATACATAAAGTACAGTTCATAAACGCTAGATTAATATTTAAAAAATAACTCGAATAATGCACTTGTGAACCAAATATTCCATTTATATTGGAATAAATTAAACGTAACACTTTAAGTTTCTTATTATTACATGCACTGATATATATTTCAATTCAGACTGACAAATGAAGTTAATTTTCATGTATTGTAGCAAGTGATATTTTATCTGAGGTTGTTCAGTTACGATTAGAAAAAATTAATTTAGCAAATAAATTTGGGCTTTAACGCTTTTGAATAAAAAAAAAATAAATAAAAAAAAATTTATCTATGAAAAAAGAGCATAAGTAATATGTATTTTTACTTTTGCTAAAAAAAATTAAATAAATTAATAATTTTAATATATTTCTAATTCGTTTAGACTGTTGAATTATATAAACGTATAGTCTAAATCAGCCTTGCTATGTGTGCTGAAAGTACTATAATATTGAAAGAGTTTGAAAAATATTTATTTACTTGCATTAAATAATTATAAAGTTTCTAATAAAAATTAGTTTGTGTTAAGAAAAATATAATGTGAGAAAATGTATTTTTACTAACATTATTTTATCTTACTGTAATAAAAATTTGAAAAGCTTCTGTGGCTCATTGAAAAAGAGAAATTTCCATTATACCGAAAATAATAAATATACAAGAAAATGTAACAAGCAACTTTCTTATTTAAATTGCGTAAGAAATCTAAAACATCATAATTTGTGGATACCGTTTTTCTTTGAACTTCATATTATTTACCAAGTCAACCTAAAAACACTGAGGAATATCTTCATTTTCAATTACACAAAAAACAGTTATTTACAAATAATTTTTGCTTTTTAAGTTTTATACAAAAATAAAATATACGTTTTCGTCTTAACCACTTCTATTGGGATGTACAATGCCTTCTGGCAAATACATACAACCCTAGATAGGGTAGTTAGTGGTAAGTGACATCCCCTCTCTCTAAATTGAGCGATGTGACAGTTTTCAGGGGGGTAGGAAATATTCCCAATGAGAACGGGAAACAGTCGACGATTTTTGTATAGTTTAGGAAAGTGGCTGTGGAACGAAAAAGTAGTGTATCTGGTTTTAAAGAGGAAACATTTTTCGCAGATTCTTGAAATTTTCTGAGACGCTGAGTCGGTTAAAGATCCTGTCTTTTATTTCATCATAATTATAAACAAAGATAAATGTAAAAACAAAAGAGTATGTTTGGCAAAACTATATTTTTTTGAATACGACAGTTTAAAAGGGATTTTCAAGGGTTATACGACTGCTATGAAGACAGTACATATATTCTAAAGGTAAGTTATGTCAATACGTTAGATCAATACGAATTGATAAGTTTTAAAATAATTAACAGATTACAAAGTATAATAATATTTTTAAAATATGTTCATAATGTTTATTCAAATTTAATATAATATTGTATTTACTTCCGCTACATTTTGTTTTCCAGGTAAGGAAAAAAAAATCTTGGTAAAATTTTCTCTTGTTACAATTTAATTTATATAATGCAATTTTGACTGAAAATTACAAACGTTCTTCAGTTTATTCTTCACCATTAAAAATATCATTTAATTAAAATAATTAAAGCGCTTATAAAAACCGTTGATTTTCTCGAAGAGCATTTAGAAAAAAGAATTATTTATGTATGGGACATAAATTTTTTTATCTGTTATGTTTATATATTATATTTATATTTTTTATCTGTTATATTTTATATATATATATATATATATATATATATATATATATAAGAATGCAAAGGCTTTAAATGCGATTTTATCAAATTCAAAAACTCGAACAAGTTAAGCTAAACCAACAAAGTTAGAGTGCACGCACGTTTATAAATTCGTAGTTAATGCCGAAGTTCTAAATAAAAAGACTTGGTGTTAAATCAAGCGAGAGAAATTTGCTCCGTTCATTTAAACGCATGCGCAGAAAAGCTTACATTTCAAACCGGAAGTCTGATTACGTCAAGAACCGGAAATCTGCTTGGGGAGCCGCAAAGAATCGCTGGTAGTGCTTACACATCGAACAACGTGAACGAAATTTTAAATAAGAGGATTTAAATACTAAAATATTAATAATATATAGAGGATTTAAATACTAGAACTTGTTATAACTTTTCACAACAAAGAATTCTATTGAAGGTGAGTGTAAAAATGTTTATTGTTTATACTTAAACTTTTAAAAACTTATATATACTATTTATCATAATTGTTAAGCCCTACGTTACTGCTATCAAAAAGTAGATGATTGTAAACATATATTCCAATGTTATAATTCAATGGATATTTTAATTTGTCCATTATTAAGATCATAAATGCTAAAGATTTTATTTTTAAATTGTTTTTTCATGTTAAGAAGTTAATATTAAGGTGTGATGTAAAGTACTTGTATTGTTCTAATCTTATGTTTTGAAACTAAATATATGATTTCTTAATTTGTGTATAATTATTATACTGTATAATGCATCAAGTCTTTTCAATAAATAAATAAGCAATATTCAGGCTGGCTAATTTTATGTATTCTTCTCATTTTACAATTTATGAATGTAGAAATTTTTAGTTTAAAAATTTTACTTTAAAATGTTATGAAAGATCATTTGTTAAACACATAGTAGCTCCAAAGTCATTATATTTTTTAAATTGTATTGTTTTAATGTGTTGAATGTATTTATAGGGAATTACAGAGCTAAAATTAAAACTGAATGTTAAATAATTCATTCCTAAATTTGAGTGTGTAAGTAGATTATTAATAGAAAAGTCATCTTACAAGTCATTATATTATTTAATCTTCATTTAGAAAGGAATATTTAATAACACAAATTTTATTTAATAATAAATTTTAAAGAAAAATGTATACATTTCTAACATGAAATTTTATTTTCTTAAAATTTTGCATGATGATTTCACTAAATAAATTTTTGATTCAAAAAAACAAATTTATATTCTCTTTAAATGAAAAAGATGCATCTCTAGTTTAGATTTTTCAGAAATTTTAAAGCAACTGCAGATTATAAAATTACGGCTGGAAAGGATTGAATTTTGGACTAATTTTATATTTAATCAATTTGAAAGGTTATTTCTTTATCAGACTAATTTTAATATGTTATAAAAAGTATTAAAAATTTAAAACTTGCTATTTCATTGTTGGGATTTGTTATGTCTTTAAGTCCATGTGTTGTTTATTTTTTAACAATCAAATGAGAATCTAATGGTGATAAGAAAATTATTTTGCTTTATTGCTTTACAAGTGTTGAATTTTTTTAACAGTAGCTCTTTTAAACTAATTTATATCTTTAAAATAAAATTTAAGTTGTTGAAATAATCATTAAACCTTAACATATAAAGTTTTGTTTCTGATAATCTTGATCTTTCTAGATTATCTTATAAAATATTAATTTATTTTTTTAGTAATAGATGCAGTCTGTTTTCATATGCCTCAAGTTACAAAAGCAGTGATGGCTAAGAGCATATTGAATTGGCTGCGGCATGCTGAAGAAAGGGCGGAGAATTAGAAAAAAATAATGATTGTGTAAATAATAATGATTTTAATAATAATAATAATTGTGAATAAAAATTGAGTGTGTATATAGAATTCTGTGAAATTAACAATCTAATAACTATATTTTGTCCCAAATTATATTTCATTTAATTTCTTAAATTCATTTGATTTATACTTAAAACTGTGTAATTTTGAATCACTCTTTAAATGAAAAAAGAATTTTGAATATTTCAAAGAAAACAAAATATAATTATGGTGTTTGAAATGGAATTATGGTGTAATAAATCATAATGATGCTGTTAAAATAGTCTCATGGAAACATTTCAGAAATTGGCTATTTTCTTATGTGAGAAAAATAAAAATTAAATAATTATTAATTAGAACTTAATTTAAGTGTGCCAATTGAAATTGTGGATTCTCTGTTATTTAAATGATTGTTGTAGATTAAATGAGTTAATTTTCATGTGCATTTGTGTGTGTGAATAAAATGTTTTGGTATATATATACCAGTGTTTTATATACATGTATATTTATTTATTTTTCTTTTTTAAAATACAATCGTTTAAAAATTCTTCCTGTGTTACAAACAAATGCAAATATTTTAATCTATATTACAATATATATGCTTATATTAAAATTGATATATTTGTATTTATTTTTTCTATGAAATTTTAATCGCTTAGCAGTTCCCCCTGTTTCACATAAGCATAAATTCAAATATTTAAATCTATATTAATATATTTGCTAATATTGTAATGCATTTGCTTATATTAAAACATGTATATTTCTCTTATATTTAAAAAAATGCTACATTGTTTAAAAGTATGATATACTTCTAAACAATGTAGCCTTTTTTTAGATATCTTTCATTTTAAAAATTTAGCATTTAGATATACCCCAAAAGAATTCCTTTGTCAGAAGTATTAATATTTCCTTCCAATGAAATTTTCGGTTAATAATTTGACAATTTTATTGCATTTATTTTTTAGAACAGTAGTAATTTATATTCATAATAATGTTGCAAAAAGAATTAAAGAAAGGAAAAATAATTATTTTTCATTTCTTTATTTTTTTGCGAAATGGTATCAGTCACTACTTACAGAAAAAATAACAGTGAAAAAAGCTTTATGAATAATAATGAAGTTATAAACAGAAATACACATAATTATTAGTAAATAAAGTATGTAAACTTTAATAACATACAAAAAGTTTACTGAATTAATGCAGAAAAAAATAACAGTGAAAAAAGCTTATTGAATAATAATAAAGTTATAAGCAAAAATACACAATTATTAGTAAATAAAGTATGTAAACTTTAATAACATACAAAAAGTTTACTGAATTATTGCAGAAAAAAATAACAGTGAAAAAACATAAAGAATAATAATGAAGTTATAAACAAAAATAAACATAATTATATTAGTAAATAAAGTATGTAAACTTTAATAACATACAAAAAATTTACTGAATTATTGCTTAAAAACAATGATAGTGCACATTATTTAATACTAAAATTTAAAAACACGCTTAATATGGCTGTTATATGAATGTCCAAATATGTGTCAAATCACGTCCAATATGTGCCAGATTACGGCCAATATGTGCCAAATCACGTCCAATATGTGCCAGATTACGGCCAATATGTTCCAAATCACGTCCAATATGTACCAGATCACGGTCAATATGTGCCAAATCACGTCCGTCTTGGAGGTCTATGGGACGACCTACGTACGTGTTACTTCCGGACATTGGTACGTGCGGAGAATGTCCGTAAGACGTCGCTGCACCCCTACCGGACGTCCTCTTAAGTCCAGGTGGACGAAAGAGGACGTTCTCCGAACATCCTGAGGACCACTGTTTGCTATCTGGGAAGTATGTAATATTATCAAGAGTGGATCTTCCTTTACGGAAGCCACTCAGATTAATATGAATACAGTTATTCTTTTCTAAGACATATAGGAGGCAAGAATTGACCATGCGTTCGAGAGTCTTACATAAGCAACTCGTCAGAGCTATAGGTCTTTAATTCAAAGGATTAGAAGGATCTTTTCCAGTCTTTAGGATCGGAATCACTATTGCTTCTCTCCAAAGAGATGGAAATAAATTTTCGGTCTAGATCCTATTGAACAAAAGTAATAAGTTCAATAGGGAGTCTGGACTTAAGTGTTGAAGCATATAATAGCTGATTCCATCAGGTCCCGGACTGGTATTATTGGCCTGCTGTAATGCTTTCTTCAATTCTGACATCCGAAATTCGCAGTTGTATGGTAATGCTTGTCCCTGATTAAAACGAATTGGGTTTCGCTCTTAATCTTCAAAAAAGAAGGACTATAAGAGACAGTGCTTGTGACATTAGCAAAAGTTTCACCAAGGACATTAGCTATTTCCTTAGGAGAAGAATGTACAGCAGCTCCGGTTTTTAATATGGGAATGGAAAATTCCTTATAAATTCCATTGGCTGCTTTTACTCTTCTCCACAACTGCTTACTGGATGTAGAAGATGTTATAGAAGAAAGATAGCGAGACCAAGATTCCTTCTGACTTTGACGACGAGCTCTGCGAGCTAATGCTTTTGCTCTCTTGAAAGCAATTAAATTCTCCGTCGGGGGTACCTCCGAAATAACCCCCATAGTCTCCTCTGTCTTTTATAGGCATTTTGACATTCATCATTCCACCATGGTTTACAACGCCTGTGTGGTGTAGAGGAACATTTTGGAATTGCAAAATCAGCTGCATTTATTATTGTTTCAGTGACTTTTTTAACGGCGTTATCAATATCATCGATCATAACCATTTTATCATCAACGACTGCCAATTGTGTAAATAAAGGCCAATCTGCCCGACTGTACACGTAAGAACGTAGACGTTGTCCTACACTACTACCTCCAGTCTGGGAGATGACAAGCGGGAAATGATCGCTGTTATGCAGATCATTTCCTACTGTTAAATTTAACAATGGCAGAAGTGAGGGAGAACAAATGGCGAGATCGAGAGAATGAAATGTTCTTGTGGGTATGGTGAAATATGTTTTCTCGTCGGTATTCATCAGACACAGGCAATTATCAGAAATAAAGTGCTCTATCTGACGACTGCGAGAATTAGTATCATCATTTCCCCACAGAGAATTATTGCCGTTAAAATCTTCGAGTAATAAAAATGGTGTTCGCAGCTGATCAATCAATGCGTCTTGTTCCTCTTGGCGGATGACATCATGTGGTGGCAATTATAAACTATAGACTGTAATCAGAAATGTGATATGAATTCTTATGGCTACAGCCTGTAGAGTAGTATTGATTGGATGGACAGTGCTGGGGAAATCATTAGATGTTAAAATGTAAACACCTCCAGATACTGCACCATTGTCACCACAATCTTTTCTAAAACATTTATATCCCCGCATGGAAACATTATTTGTAGACTTCAGGAAAGTCTCCTGAAGTGCTACACATGCAGGTCTATAAATTGATGTTATAGATTTGATGTCATCAATATGAGAGCGTAAACCATGGCAGCTCCATGAAACAAAGGAGACTATTTTTCAAATTAAAAAGCTCCTCTCTTGGAGCTGGAGAGCATGTCTTCCGTCCATTCATCAAACGATATATCATCGTCCAATGGATGTAAGGAAACAGCAACAGACTCCAGCGATATGGCTCTTCGGGTAGATATTGAGGGTCTAGATGAACCCTCTTTTGAAGATTTTAGTTTCAAAGCCTTCATGGCTTTTGATTTCGCCATAGGAGCTTTTTTCCGAACAATAGATACGGAGGTTGATTTTGGCTTTTGTACAGATGTAGGGGTTTATTTAACAAGGGGAAGTGAAAAGTCTTCAGTTTGAGTACTTGCATTTCTGGTGACCTTGGCAGCGATTTTTGCAAAGCTTGCTCCTGCTTGAGATTACGAGATGTAACAGAACGTCTCGCGTCGGGATATGAACAGATGGTCTTTACCTTCGAGGTTATGATTTTCTTTTCTAATTGCCAGATAGGACAACTTCTAGCGTAGGAGGGGTGATCACCTTTACAGTTGACGCATTTTTCTTCTGCTGAGCAAGAAGAACTTTCATGGTCAACTGCTGCGCAGCGAGCGAGGGTCAGTTTACCCCTACAAGCTATTTTATGGTGTCCAAATCGTTGGCTATTGAAGCAACGTAAAGGATTTGGTATAAATAACCTAACGGAGAGATTCATATACGCAGCTTTAATATGCTGCGGTAAGTCTGGTGTCGCAAATGTCAGAGTGAGGTGTTTGGAATTTATTACTCTACCATCACGTCTGACAGTAATGCGTTTAACAACGCAGACTTTTTGATCTTTTAGATTTTCTAAAATCTCATCTGTTGGCGTGTTAAGCAAATCGCGCGCTGAAATCACACCACGAGAAAAGTTAAAACTGTTATGAGGAGAGACGGACACCTCTAGGTTAACAAGCATGTTCATATTGTTTATTTGGGTTGCTTGTGTGTGAGAAGCAACTTCCACCATTAAATCATAAGAACGCAATTTTCTAATGTTCTTCACTTCCCCAATGGTGCCAGTAATTGCTTTTTGTAAAAGGAAAGGGGACACTTTATCAAATGTACCCTCTTTCCGATGGATAATATAAAACTTAGCCTTAAGTTGTGAAAACATGTGCTCCCGTGGGAGAATAGAAATATTATTTGTTTCCATATCAGTAATGGAAAATTCGGGACCTGACGGCACCACCCACCACCGACTCCAACAAGGGGATGCAGACCAGCTGTACCAGTGCTAGCCAAGTCCTATACGCTCACAGTACATCCCTGCGATGGCCTCCACTCTTAACGAGTCATCCAGCAGATGTACCGATCGCTTGATCCATAAAGCCGATTGATGTGCTGAGGACCACAGCACACCTCCCGTTTACCTGAAGCAGAGGCCAAAGTAATGTGTTGGTCTCTGGGGGCCTCAATTACCAGGACCCTCCTTTCCAGGGACACCGGTCTCCACGCACGGCAAACACGTATGATTTAGTCCCCAAGAGTAGCTATTAGTAATGGAGCGGCGACAGCTGCTCAAGGGGAGCCCTCAACCTCATGAGAGGCAACCACATTGAGGAAGAAATGGAAGAAAAAGCAGAAGAGAGAGAAGAGAAGAAATGAAAGAAGAGGACAAATCACTGGGGTACCTCGGGATTGTGACACCAGTGTTAACTTAAAGAAAGTAAACCCCTTGAGGGGGGTATCTCTGGAATAACCCCCATAACTTCCTTTGTTTTTCATAAATTTGCTGACATTTTTTTCCACCATGGTTTGTAATGCCTTTTTCGTGAAGAACTTTTTGGTATTGCAGCATCAGCTGCACTTTAAATTGTTTCTTTGACTTTATGTACGACGTTATCAACATTCTCGATCGTAACCATTTTATCATCAACGACTACCAATTGTGTAAATAACGTCCAATCTGCCCGAATGTACACGTAAGTAGGTAGGCGGTGTCGCACCCTACTACCTCCAGTCTGGGAGATGACGTCTAGGAAATGATCGCTGTTATACAGATCACTCAGTGCTGTTAAATTTATTAACGCAAAAGTGAGGGAGAACAAATGGCCAGATCAAGAGAATGAAATGTTCTCGTGAGTTTGTGAAAGTATGTTTTCTCGTTGGTATTTATCAGACAGAGACTGTTTTCTGAAATAAACTGCTCCATCTGACAACCGCTAGAATTTGTATCACTACTTTCCCACAAAGAATTATGACCGTTAAAGTCACTTACAAACAAAAATTGTGTATGCAGCTAATAAACTAACGGATCAAGTTCTTCTTGGTAGATTATATCTTGTGGTGGCAAATACAAACTATAGACTGTAATCAAACATGTTGTGTGAATTCTCACTGCTACAGATACAGTAGAGTAGTGTTTAGTGGATGGACAGTGCTGGCGAAGTTATTGGATCTTAATATACAAACACCACCAGACACTGCACAATCATCACCACAGTCTTTTGTAAAGCAATGAAATCCACGCATGTAAATATTATTGGTAGACTTCAAGAAAGTTTCCTGAAGTGCCAAAAATGCGGGATTATGTGCTGATATGTCATCATGATGTGAACGCAAACCATGGCTGTTCTATGAAACAAAGGAAGTTATTTTTTAAATTGAAGATCTTCTTTCCCAGAGCTAAAAGGCGGGTCTTCTATAGATTCCTCAAACGATATATCGTCGTTTGAGAGATTCAATTACACGACGTCAGTCTCCAAGCAAGAAAAATTATTATGGGTGGAAATTGATTTTTTCTTTTTAGATTCTTTAGATATTTTTAATTTGAGACCTTTCTCCGCTTTTGATTTTGCAAAAGGAGCTTTTTTTGAAAATGTCGGAGTTTTTTTAAATTTTGGCTTTTCGGATAATATGGGTAATTTGTGTGTGACCGGGGAAATAGAATATGATTCAGTTTGAGGCTGCTCGATTTGGTGACTTTTCTGGCAGCTGCGGCATAACTTACTCCGGATTGAGGAGTACGGGGAGTGACTAATTTTCTTGCCTCAGGATATGAACACTTTTGTTGTATCTTTATAGTGGTGATCTCTTTTTCCAGCTGATACTGAGGACAACTTCGAGAATAGGAGGGATGGTCACCATGACAGTTGACACATACCTCCATCTTATTGCAGTTCGAGATATCGTGGCCTAACAACGCGCATCGAGCGCAAGTGAGTTTGCCTCTTCAAGCGTTTCTCGAATGTCCAAAGCGCTGACATTGGAAGCATCGCAAGGGATTTGAAATAAATAGCCTGACTGGTAAATTCATGTACGCAGCTTCTACGTATTGTGGAAGGTCTGGCGTCGCAAAAGTCAGAATCAGGTGCTTGTTATCAATGATGTTACCATCCCGTCTGAGTGGGATACGTCTTACGCCATAGAATTGATCCTGTAAACTTTCCAAAATTTCTTCCGTCACCGTATATAATAAGTCCTTTGGTGAGATGACACCACAAGAAAAGTTATGGTAGCCGTGAGGTTAGACTGTCACTTCATAGTTATCCAAGGATTTAATACTTGCAAGAATGATTGCTTGAGAGTCTGATGTAGCCTCTACAAGCAAGTCACCCAAGCATAGCCTCTGAACTTTTTTAACTTTCCCAACTATTTCCGATATTCCTTTGGATATTAAGAAAGGAGACACTGTAGTGAAATTTCCCTCCTTTCTTTTTATAATAAAAAAGCTTTGGCTTTAAATATTTGAGTAGTTGCTCCCGAGGGAGAAAAGTGAAATTTTTGTTCTCCATTTATTAAATTTTAACATTTCGGGATCTGACCGCACCACGCACCACTGAGTCCAACAAAGGAATACAGACCAGCTGCACTAGTGCTAGTCAAGTCTTAAACGCTCACAGTACATCTCTGTGATGACCTCCACCCTTAACGAGTCATCCAGAAGATGTACCGATCGCTTGATCCATAAATCCGATTGATGTGCTGAGGACCACAACACACCTCCCGTTTACCTGAAGCAGAGGCCAAAGTAATGTGTTGGTCGCTGGGGGCCTCAATTACCAGGACCCTCCTTTCCAAGGACACGGGTCTCCACGCAATGGCAAACACGTGGAGGGTATAGTCCCCAAGAGAAGTTAATAGCAACAGATCAGCAACAGCTACTCCAAGGGAGCCCTCAACCTCATAAGAGGCAACCACATTTAGGAAGAAAAAGCAGAAGGGAAGAGAAGAAAAGAAGGAAGAGGACAGATCACTGGGGTGCCTCGGGATTGTGACACCCCTGTTTACTTAAAGAAAGTAAACTCCATGAGGTATTTATTTAAACCAAGAGATGTGACATCAAACAACTAAGGAAACATCATTAAGCTTCACTTTAGAAAGAAGAGAGTCTTGGTTTTAGGCTTGCACAAAAGTTTGCAACATGAAAGCCGTTTCGGCTGTGAGAAATAGGATTCATCGGAAAACAAGATATTTTCATTAATTTGCCGCCCCGGTTTTATATTCTTGCAGCACTGTACTCACAGTTTCCGATTTACAGTTATCACAAAGGATTTTGCAGTTCTCCATTAAATATTTTACTTACATTAATTATTTTACTTTAAGCAATAATATATAAAGTAATGATTCTCTTTGAACTGTATGAGCTTCTACTGAGTTTTATAGATGTTTATTTAATTCAAAAGTTCTAATGGTTGGAATCTTCCTTATTGTCCACATGCCTCTCACTGAGAATTTGCTTTTCAACAACAGTTCAGTCGCGCAGATATTTTTTGCCATGATATGTAAAGTAATGATTTTCGACACGGTGCCTATTGAAATAGCCAAACGACATGCAACTATGCTCACTGGTGTACCGATCAGATCCCCTCTTTCTATCTGCCCTCTTTAGAACCCCAATAAATCTTTCAGATTAGCTTCATTCGAAACGATACTAAGCAAACAGTGATGTACAATACACTCATACATACCATTGACACTTAAAGCAATAATATATTTTAAAACAATTGACATTCGCATATTTAATTAAATCCTATACTGTCACAAATGAAATTCGTGGTTTCCAGCAAGAATTTTTTCATTCTTTTAAACAATCCCTGCGTGTACAATGTAGAAAAGCAGGTAAATTAAAATGACTTGTACATACCGTTCATTTCTTAAATGATTATAATATATGCTCTGAAGAACATACCATAAAACAATTATAATTATTATTTATTGTTTCTACAAATAATGATCGTAATTACATGAAGAAACTTTCGTGTTTTACTTTTTATTTATTTATTTAATAGTTGTACAACCAACAAAAAAAAAGGTATGCCTTAGTTCTTAAACTGGTAGATTTTATTTCTTAAAGATTTGATAGAATTGGAATGATCATAGCTTGTTTTGCTCAGCTTGTTATGAAATCAGCTAAACAAACCTGATGTCCGAACAAGACCTGAGCCAATCTATCTTTCTTGTAATAATTTTTTTAAGCAATGGGAAGTCTTTATTCGTGTCTGCCCATAGCGTACTTATTTGCTTATCGTAACTTATTGTAAATCGAATTCTGTATTGATTTTAAAAAAATTATAAAAAGTTAAGTATTTTAAATCCATCTATGTATGAAAAGTTTTAAATTGAAGCACTAAAATAGTGTATATTGTTATAAAAAATCTTAAAGAAAAGCAAATACATCTTTTTAATAAAATAAATAAAACTAGAACAGGGAATAATTTTTTTAAAATACTGGTAAAATTATATCAACAAATTTATATTTGAAGAAAAATTAAATGCACGAACTTTTATCCTGATGGTGTCATGAGTAATTACAGTGCTAAATAAATAATATTTTTGTATCCTTATTTGAAAATAAATAATATCCTCATTTTTGTTGTCTTCATTTCCTCAAATAATACTTGATATAAAATTTCATATTTACTACATTAGCATTAATATTTATGATTTGAAATCCCATGTTCAAATTTTCAGGAGACTTAGTGAAAGGAAGAGATACATACATAATTAATTTTTCTTACATAATTAACGTTACTTTCATAATTAATGTTGTGTGTAGAATTTCTAGATATTTATGTTCAATAAATTAGAAAAAAACTGACGAGTAAACTTTTTATAACAAGTTTAATTAATTTGATTATGTGCATAATGCGAGAAAGAATGTATTTAAATTAAGTGGGGTATGGAAATATACATAAGATTAAATATTTTATCACAAATGAGATTTATTTAATATGCATCATTATTTAGTTTGAACTTTCTATAAAATCGTATGTGAATATTTCGCTTAAACTTTTTTCATACTTTTAGAGTTGTAACCATTTTTTAAGTAACCTTATTTAAATATTAATTAATAAAAATTTTAGATTAGGTTACTTAGACAAACGCAACAATTTTCGCAAATTTTTCTAAAACACTAAATATTTCAATTCAAAAACAAATATTCTCATTTGAACAATTACAATATATTTTGAGTTCTTATTTAATTTACTTTTATTAATAAGTTGTCTTGTTATCTACCTTTCTATCTGTAATATTAATTCTTTAAACAAAATTTGTTTTACTGAGATAATAAAATTGTAGTACAGGTGTTTGATTAGGTTAAATTCCCTTTAGACGCCTATTTTTCCGATAAACGCTGTGTTTTAGGGAATACTCGGGTAATAGTTTCTATACGATAGCAATCAGTCTGCAAAAACATAAAATAAGTAAAGTATGAAAAAAAAAAAAAAAGAATTCTGTCTGTAGCAATTGTCTATGATACTACATGTTCAATCTCTCAATATAATCAGGAAAACAAAAATTCAGTTTTTGATTTGTTATGAACTTTAATACAATTAGTAGATTGGAAAAATTATTAATTGGATCACTCACACAGCTGTTATAGAAGTAGAAAAATAGAAAAGAATTTCGGAATCGCTAAAAAGAATGTTATGATAATCATAAAAAATTCAATTTTTTAACTGACGTTTCTTTTTGTAGTTCATAAAGGGATCTCGAATTTATTACGAAATAAAGAAAATAGACTTCTGGTAACATTAAATCCATAAATTGAAAATCAAGAAAGTTATTTGAATAGGACAATTTTACCCGTAATTCTACTTCAAGTTAGAATACCTCAAATCTTCATTAAAAACAATTAAGAGTGTTATCTAAACATTTTGATAAGAGTAGTTTTATTGAATCCAGAGAAATTGTTTCATGGTCGTGTAACTTAATAATTTTAAATATTCATCTTAAATTATTTTTATTACTAATTCACGTTGATGACAAATTCCTGGAGTAGCAGTGTGCCATGGACATCGTTATTTTATGGAATCACCAGAACTAAAAAGTTATGTTTAACCTAAGACATTTAAACAAAATAGTTTCCTTTGTATCCTACAAAATTGTTCAAAAAGCATAATTTCAATTATCATATCATTAAGCATAACTTTGGTCGACATGAATCTTTATAACATGCCAAAATAAACTATAGGTATCCTGTTGAGAAAGTTAACATATTATTTTATCAAATTTTATTATTTCATAGAAGATATGTCAAAATAATAAAATTCCTTAGTGGTACCAAGTACTTTTATTATTTCAACATAAGCATTTTTTATTACATTTAGATTTTCTGAGTGTACATTTCACATTTTTTAAAAGTAACTTTTAAAACGTTTTTAATATTTATTTTTCCTTTATATATATAGTTTTCTTGAAATCATTTTACGTCATTAATTATTATTGAATATTTCGAGCTAAATTCTATTACTGTATTGAGTTCAGGATAGCCAAGGGGATCTCATCAAATTTTTATAAATCTTAATAAGAAAATTCTTATAAAATGTTTGCTACAGAAACATGCAATGTGTCTTCAAATATAGTTAACAACCAATTGTTACAATTTTTCAAAAAATCTCAAAACTCACTTTAAATAAATAATAATGAGTGATATATATTAAGACATAAATCTGTAAAATGCTTTTAACTCTTTTCGTGCAATGACGCTTATTTTCAATTGGACAACTAAACATAAACATATATTTATCACCAATGAGAAAATCCCTTAAAGGCATAAAAATATAAAGGAATTCAACTAAGTATATACACAACGATGAAATCTTGCAAACTATTTAAAATAAGAAATGAATTCAAACTATAAATTTCATTATCAACAATTAACAAGAATTTAAATTTCTGATACACAGAAATTATTTTTAGAATACAAACCTGAGTCAAACAAGCGAAATTATCTTTTCCTGCATATATAGAATAAGTTTTCAAGAGTTAATCGACGCATTTTTATTGCCAGAAGTGTAATGCCCAAAATACTAATTTGAAATGAATACAGCTACAAAATAATATCCTGAAGAAATTAGCATTCAGAAATCAATCTTTTATCTTTAAATCTACTTAAAATTTAACCATATTTCTTCATTTTGTACAAAGTAATTCCAAAATTGTAATGAGACATGAAGAAAATAACCATCAAAAGTACTTTCTTTTGAGTAAAACTAACATTTTAGCTGCTTTAGTCATTTTGTTTTTCCATTTAATATGAGTTTTAGAACTACATTTCAGTAGAGTTATCTATAACTGCACGCATTGGTTTTCAGTTGAAGCGATAAACAGGAGTTGCGTGACAAAACGGCGTTTCCTAATTTGAAGAGAAGAACGCTCGAAACATGCAATTCTTCGCTTACTTTTACAAGAGAAATGCTCCTTTTAAAAAATTTCAAGATATTTTATTGATCTCTATTTTCCAGCTAAATATATATTTTTTACACTGACACAAACTTTTTTTTTTTTTATAATTTTATGGTGTTCTGTGGGAAATCGTTTTTATACAACAAGATAGCTTAAAGGTGACACCAAAACCTGTCATGCATTACAATACAATTAATGAAAAACGACTGACAAAATATTAAAAAATTTAAAAAAATCAATATAAAAATGTTACAATTATAAATAAAGAAAATTTTTGTAAAAAAAAAATGGAATAAAATGTAATAGTCACAATTAAATTACAAAGTAAAAAAAAAATCTTTTAGATTGCTGTTTTAACATATAAAGTAAATTCTTTGAAATTGCTAAAAGCACAGAAAATGCTTTTATAGTTATAAATGTATTCTTACTAAATTTCTTTCACACATTTTACACACTATTAAAGAAATTCATCTTAATAAAATCTAATTTTAATTTCGATTTAATAGCCATAAATATA
Organism: Latrodectus geometricus; assembly: GCA_026290005.1. Lineage (NCBI taxonomy): Eukaryota > Metazoa > Arthropoda > Arachnida > Araneae > Theridiidae > Latrodectus > Latrodectus geometricus. Next base: position 42,252 of record JAPDSC010159109.1, read on the forward strand.
AATTTAATAATGTTTTTTAAGAATAATGAAATTTCTGAAAAGTTCTACCTCTTGAAGTTTTTAAACGATTAGCTTAGTGTTTATTTTTAGATTCGAAACTTTTGTGTGTGTGAGTTCCATTAAAACTATTTGAAAAATTTTTTCATACTCTATCTATCTATCTATATATATATATATATATATATATATATATATATATATATATATATATATATATATATATAAAATAATATCACAAAATTTTGCATACTATTTGTAAAAATTCGTTATTAATTCATTCTTAAAATTTTTCGAAAGTAACTTCTTTAAACATTCTCAATTTTTTTAACGTTTAAAAAGAAAAAATAATATGAACGTAAGATGTTATTAATATCTATTAGCAGCTCTATATTTTCTGTATCCGGAAATAATTATTCAATAAAATAAATAACTTGTTTCAATTTTTAGTTTTTTGGTTCCAATTTTTATTTTTTACCTTTTTAATAAATCTATCCAATATTATTAAATTATATTTTAGTATATATTTTTCCTTTCATCCAGTTTTCAGAATCTTAACAACATTTATTATTTCATAAAAAGTTTTTTGCTTTTCATTCAATGTTTGTTTGTTTGGTTGGGTTTTGTGGCGCAAGGTCCAAATAGGACAAGCTGCGCCAAAAATTAAGATTTAAAGAGAATTTATAAAGTTTAGACAAAACCCAAACTCAACATTAAAAAGTTAAAACACAAAAATTAAGGTATATATTTATTTTAAAATCTAAAAATGTATAGGTATATGAAAGTGAAGTAAAATTAATAAAATTTAAATAAAATTAAGGAAACCAATTTCCCTTAACAAGGAAAAAAGGTTTCGGTGGGGTGGCTCACCCACTAAATCATACATGGTTAAAATGTCAGTTCGAAAGTATTTAAAAAGGTAAGATTTAAATTCAGGACATAAAATTAAAATATGAAAGACAGTATGTGGTTCATCACACGTTTCACACCATGGATTCAGTTCGCTGAAAAACAAATGTCTGTGTGTGAAACGTGTGTGTCCGATACGAAGGCGAGTTAAACGAACATCGGCACTTCGTACCGGTAAAACAAATGAAGGGATGACGTATGGAAATATGGCATCTAGTTTGTTGGAGACCTGCATATTCCAGTACAAAGTTTTTAACAACCTTTCTCACAGCAGTAAGAGGGACAGATGGATGATATATAGCCGATGCAGATTTAGCGGCTGCATCAGCCTTATCATTACCCTCCAGACCTACGTGACTTAGAATCCAACAGAATTTAATATCACATCCCTTGCCAGCAAGGGAATCTACTGTCTGGAAAATTTTCGACAATACAGGGTGGTTATTTGTGTTCAAATTTTTCAAAGCTTCTATAACACTCAAGCTGTCAGTGTATACGCAAATTTTATAGTAATTTTCTGTATTCACGAGCTGAAGCACTTGGTATATTGCCATAGCTTCAGCAGTAAAGATGGAGCAGGACGTGTGAAGGTTGTAGCCGTAACTCATATTATTAAAGAAAATGCCACAACCGACATGTCCTGCAATTTTTGATCCATCCGTGAATACAGGCGTATAAGAAGAATACTGCGATAAGAACAAAAAAGCAATTGAAAAATCATATGAGTTTTGTCCGATTTCCAGAACTCAGTAAAGTAATTAATAATAGATATCTGTGGATCAAACCAAGGTGGATGTAAAAGTAAGTCTTTTTTAATAAAAGTTACACCACATAGGTCTGTCAAGAAAAGATGACTTTTAATACGAGTGAGAAAAGGTTGGATGCTGTACGAGCGAGCATCATACAATCTCTTTAATGCAGGAGTAAAACCCAAGGAATGTAAAGGGTGTTGTCTATCAGACGTAACCTTAGCGTAGTAGTTAAAAGACAGCTGCATTCGTCTCAGGTCTAAGGCAATTTTTGACAAATGGCGTAAAGACTCTGGATGGGTGATGTGCGGAATGCGCCTGAATATATCTTCAAAGCAGAGTGATGCACAGTGTCCAATCTGCGTAAAACTGAAGACGTAGCAGATCCATACACAAAACTTCCGTAGTCAATACGAGATAAAATGAGTGCTTGATAGACTCGAAGGAGTGATAAGCGATCAGCACCCCAAGATGTATTAGATAACACCTTGAGGATATTAAGCGATCGCTCACACGTCTTCATCAAATTTAAAACATGCGGAAGATAGGTCAACTTTCGGTCAAACAAATCACCTAGAAATTTGATCTCATTGACCACGGGTATTGTAGTGTTGTTCAGATGGATAATAGGATCGTTTGGTTTGGTTTGGTTGGGTTTAATGGCGCAAGGTCCAATAAGGACAAGCTGCGCCAAATAATAAATTTAAATATAAACATTGTTGATAACCCAACTCAACTTTAAAATATTAAAATACAAAAATTGAGAGTATATATATATATATATACATTAAAATCTAATTGATTATAATAATAAGTGAAAGTAAAAATAAAATTCACATAAAGTTAAAGTATATTTGCAGTATAATAATAAGTTTTCGTATCGGTAAAACTGATAATGGGATGACATATGGAAAAATGGCACGTAATTTGTTGGAGACCTGCATACTCCATGACTCCAGCCAGAGAGAATTAACAAATCTTTTAACAACCCTTCTCACGTCGAAAAGAGGGACATTTGAATGAAGTATAGACGATGCAGCTTTAGCGGCTGCATCTGCCTTTTCATTTTCCTCTAGACCTACATGATCTGGGATCCAACAGAAAATGATGTCATAACCCTTGCCAGCAAGGGAATCCAATGCTCCGAAAATCTTAGACAAAAATGGATGTTAATTATTGGAGTTTTTCAATGCTTCCAAAACACTCAAACTGTCAGTATACACGCAGATTTTCTGAAACTGCTCTGTATTCACTAGCTGAAGGGCTTGGTGGATGGCCGTAGCTTCAGCTGTAAAGATGGAGCAGGACGTATGGAGGCTGTAACCATAACTGGTATTGGCATAAAATATGCCACAGCCAACATGTCTCGCTACTTTAGAACCATCCGTGAATACAGGCGTGTATGATGAATACTGACAGCGATGTGATAGAAAAAGCTGTTGAAAAATAGTTGAGGTTGTGTCCGATTTTCTAAATTGAGCAAAAGGATTGATGATATTAATCTGTTGATCATACCAAGGTAAATGTGAATGTAAGTCCGTTTTGATAAAACGGACATCATATAGGTCTGTCAAGTTGAGTTGATCTTTAGTTCGAGTGAGAAAGGGTTGGATGTTATAAGGTCGAGCATCATATAATCTCTTTAATGCACGAGAAATGGCCAAGGAACGTATAGGATGTTGTCGGTCAGACATGACCTTTGCGACACACAATTAAAATATGATGCACTGTGTATGGTTCATCACACGTTTCACACCAAGGATTTAAATCACTCAAGAAGAGATGTTTGTGGGTGAAACGCGTGTGACCAATACGAAGGCGAGTCAGTCTGACATCTGCGCTTCGTACAGGTACATGTAGTGGGATGATATATGAAATTATGGAATGGAGTGTGTTGCTGACTTGCATGTTCCAAGATTCCTGCCAAACAGAATTTACAAAATGTTTTAATCCTTTTCTCACGTCTATTGATGGAACTGAAGGCAGAATAGAAGTTGATGCAGACCTCGAGGCACGCATTAGCCTTCTCATTACCATCTATTCCTATGTGGCTTGGTATCCAGCAAAACAGTACCTCGAAACCATTTCGAGAGATTGAATCAAGATGTTTGAAAATTTTGGACACAACTGGATGGCAATTATAGTTACAAATTTTCAAACCTTCTAAAACACTCTTACTGTCAGTATAGATGCAATATTTATGTACATTTTTAGTACTCACGTACTGAAGTGCACGTTATATAGCCATGGCTTCAGCAGTGAAAATGGAGCAGGATTTGTGAAGGCTGTAACTGAAGGAAGTATTGTCGACATAAACTCCACAGCCAACGTGCCCCGCAGTTTTGGATCCATCAGTGTAGATGGGAGTGTACATAGCATACTGACAGCGATGAGATGCATAAAGCTGTTGAAAAATAGCAGGAGTTGTGTCCAGCTTTTTATAGATTTCAAAGGCGTTGAGTACTGTAATGCGTGGATCATACCAAGGAGGATGTACGAAGAAGCTTGTACATTCAATACAAACATCACATAGGTCAGATAGCAAAAGGTAGGTTTTAACATGCGCGAGAAAAGGTTGAATGCTTGATGGTCTAGCATTATATAATCTCTTAAGAGCGGCATTTGGAATCGTAGAATGTAAGGGATGATGAGGTGAGGACATAATAATTGAATAATAACTAAAAGACAGCTGCATCCGCCGCAGGTCTAATGCTAGTTGTTGGCAGATTACATATAGACTCAGGACGGGTGAAGTGTGAAATGCACCAGAGCATATCCTTGAAGCAGAGTGGTGAACAGTGTCCAATCTGCCTAAGACGGAAGATCTAACTGATCCATACGCAGCACAACCGTAGTCAATTCGAGGTAAAATTACTGACTGTTAAATTCGAAGGAGTGATATGCGATCTGCACCCCAAGATGTATTCGAAAGCACCTTGAGGATATTGAGCAGTCGTTGGCACTTCTTCCGCAGATGTAATACATGTGGAAGGAAAGTTCTTATCGAAAATCACGCCAAGAAATTTTATCTCATTGACAACAGGGATAGGTCTACCGTTAATGTATAGCACAGGATCATGGTGAAAACTAGTTTTCCTGCAGAAATGAACACGACAGCTCTTACTCGGAGATATGCTAAGGCCATTTTGTTCACACCAAGCAGTGAGATTATTGACAGCTGTTTGCAATTGTCTTTCAATTATATTCATGTTTGATCCTTGATATGAAATTTGCAAGTCGTCAACATATAACTACTATGAATAGAAGGTGATAATTGATGAAGTATGGTGCTGATGAAAAGATTAAAAATGGTCACGCTTAAAACGCTGCCTTGAGGAACACCCTCAGCTTGGATAAAAGTATTGGAAAATGTATTTCCAATACGCACTCTGAAAAGCCGGAGGGCTAGAAAGTTCTTTATGAACATGGGAAGATTACCCTTAAAGCCAAGATGGTACATAGTACGGAGAATGCCGTAGCGCCATGTACGATCATATACTTTCTCCATATCAAAGAAGATTACAACAAGATGGTTTCTCCTTACAAAAGCATTTCGAATGCGGGATTCCAGATCTTTTATATTATCAATAGCGGATCGACCTTTTCGAAAGCCACTTTGATGAGGAGGAATGCAATTATTCTTCTCTAAGATGTAAGTGAGTCTAGCATTGACCATACGCTCAAAAGTTTTGCATAGGCAACTCATAAGAGCTATTGGACGATAACTCATAGGGTCAGAGGAATCTTTGCCCGTTTTCAAAATAGGAATCACTATCGCTTCTCTCCACAAAGTGGGATATGCATGTTCCGTCCAGATTCTATTAAACAATACAAGTATGTTCAATAATGAATCTGGATGTAAACGACGAAGCATTTGATAAGAGATTCCATCAGGTCCGGGACTGGTGTTATTTGCCTGGTATAAGGCAGTCTTCAATTCTGACAATCCAAACACATAATTGTACGGTAGATTGCGTCTATCAGTGAAACGTAGAGGAGTCCGCTCAGCTATTCGTTTAGACCTTTGAAAAGCGGGACTATAGGAATCAGAGCTGGACACACTAGCAAAGGTTTCTCCGATGACATTGGCAATGTCTACCGTTGAGGAATGCACAGCAGCTCCAGTTTTTAAAACAGGAATGGAACAATCCTGATAAATACCATTGGATGCTTTTACTTTCCTCCACAATTGTTTGTTGGATGTCGATGATGTAATTGAAGACACGTAACGAATCCAAGATTCTCTTTGACTCTGGCGTCTTACTCGACGAGCTTGAGTTTTGGCCTTTTTAAAAGCAATAAGGTTCTCCGTAGAAGGGTATCTTCGGAAAATATTCCATTGCTTCCTTTGTTTCTTGTAATAAAGACGGCACTCTTCATTCCCCCAGGGTTTTATATGTGTGTGTGGAGTAAAAGAACTTTTTGGGATAGCTACATCCGCAGCTTTGATTATTGTGTCAGCGACATATTTAATAGCATCATCAATCACATCTCTCGTAACTCTTGTTTCCGTAATCGTAGCCAATTGCGTGAAGAGTTCCCAATCGGCTCGACTGTATTTAGGTGGCCTATGGGACACATTATTACTTCCAGTCTGAGTCACGATAAGAGGGAAATGATCGCTGTTGAAAAGGTCATTTCCAACAGTGAAATTCAGCAACGGCAGAAGTGACGGAGAACAAATAGCTAAGTCAAGAGAGTGAAATGTCCTTGTAGGTTCGTGGAAATAAGTCTTCTCGTCGGTATTTAGCAGACAGAGAGAGTTATCAGATATGAACTGCTCAATCTGACGACCGCGAGAATTCGTATCATCCCTACCCCACAAAGAACTATGGCCGTTAAAATCGCCCAACAATAAAAATGGAGCTGGGAGTTGATCAGCTAAGTCAGTTCCTCTGCTTGAATGATGTCATTGGGTGGTAAATAAAGGCTACAGATTGTGATTAGACATGTGGTATGAATTTGGATAGCAACAGCCTGCAGGGCAGTGCTTAGCTGGTGTGCTGTACTAGGGCATTTGTTTGATGTGAATATACAAATTCCACCACTGGCAGCGGCATTACCATCATAATCTTTTCTATAGCATTTAAATCCACGTATTTTAGATGCAATAGTGAGCTTCAGGAATGTTTCCTGGAGAGCCACACATATAGGATTGTAGTAAGAGATGATGGATTTGACATCGTCAATACGAGGCCGGAAACTACGACAATTCCATGAAACAAAGGAAGTCATTAATGGAATATAAACTACCCATTATCACTGTTACTAATGGTCATCTCAGATGAGTCTTCCAAGCTTAAATCATCATCTGAGGGATGCAGTTTAACAGAGTCTGCATCCATAGCAAGAAGGGCTTTCTTCGAAGTTAAGGAAGACTTTCTAGGGCCTTCCTTAGATAGTTTCAGTTTTCTTGCTTTCAAAGATTTAGACTTTGCTGACATTTTAGTGAAAGCGGGGATAGGCTGGGTCGCATTCGAAACCTTTAAGGGCAAACAAACAGAACGACATGAGTAATCTTCTGTTTGAGTGCTACAAGATCGAGTGACCTTTTTAGCTGCAGCAGCATAGCTAACGCCAGGTATTGGAGTGCGTGAAATGAATAACCGTCGAGTCTCCGGATAAGTTATGTTGTTTTTAATTTTCAGAGTGGTAATTTCTTTTTCCAGTTGCCAAACAGGACAAGTTCGAGAGTAAGAAGTGTGATTGCCTTTGCAGTTGACACACACTTCTTTAGCATCGCAGGTAAGACTATCATGGCCAACGTCAGAACAACGGGCGCAAGTGAGTGTACCCCTGCAAGCTATTTTAGAATGGCCAAAACGTTGGCACTGGAAACATCTAAGAGGACTTGGGATATATGGCCGAACAGAACACCTCATATAAGCGACTTTTATATATTAAAGCCAGTCTGGTGTCGCGAACGTCAAAATTAGATGTTTTGTATTTAGGACAATGCCGTCTCGCTTGATGGTAATTCGCTTGACAGTACAGACTTTCTCGCTCTGTAGGTTTTCCAATATTTCATCTGTTGGCGTATGAAACAAGTCCTCTACAGAAATAACACCTCTGGAGAAGTTTAAATTGCTGTGTGGCTCAACAGTAACTGCTATGTCACCTATTGTTTTCATACCTTGTATCAGAATAGACTGTTTATCGGATGAAGTTTCTACTAACAGGCAACCCGAACGTAACTTTTTTATAGCTTTCACTTCTCCTAGATAAGAAGTAATACCCTTCTCGATAAGGAAAGGGGAAACAGGTTCAAAAGAACCCCCAATTGTTTTTACAGTAAAATATTTTGAGTAAGATATTAACATTTGTTGCTCCCGCGGGAGTTAGAAGAATGTTTTAGTATTCATATGGATGTAACAAAATTCAGGGACCGACGGCACCACCCACCACGGAGTCCTACAAGGGGATGCAAGTCAACTGCACCAGTGCTAGCCAGTCCGTATACGCTCACAGCACATCCCTGAAGTGGTCTCCACCCTTAACGAGTCATCCAGTAGATGTACCGATCGCTTGATCCATAAAGCCGATTGATGTGCTGAGGACCACAACACACCTCCCGTTTACCTGAAGCAGAGTCCAAAGTAATGTGTTGGTCTCTGGGGGCCTCAATTACCAGGACCCTCCTTTCCAGGGACACGGGTCTCCACGCACGGCAAACACGTGGGTGATTTAGTCCCAAACAGTAGCTAATAGCAATAGAGCGGCGACAGCTACTCAAGGGGAGCCCTCAACCTCTTATGAGGCAACCACAATGAGCGAGAAAAGGAAGAAAAAGCAGAAGGGGAGAGAAGAGAAGAAAAGAAAGATGAGGACAGATCACTGGGGTACCTCGGGATTGTGACACCCGTCTTTACTTAAAGAAAGTAAGCCCCCTGAGGGGGATCTTTAGTTCGAGTGAGAAAGGGTTGAATGCTGCATGGTCGAGCATCAAAAAGTCTCTCTAATGCAGGAGAAATGGCCAAGGAACGTAAAGGATGTTGAATGTCAGGCATGACCTTTGCGTAATAATTGAGAGACAGCTGCATCCGTCTCAGGACTAAAGGCAATTGTTGGCAAATCGCATAAAGACTCTGGACAGGTAATGTGCGGAATGCGCCTGAACAGATTCTCAAAGCAGAGTGATGCATAGTGTCCAATCTGCGTAAAACAGAAGACCTAGAAGATCAATACACAACACATCCGTAGTCAATACGAGATAAAATAAGTGCTTGATAGACACGAAGGAGTGACAAGCGATCAGCACCCCAAGAAGTATTAGATAATACCTTGAGGATATTAAGCGATCGCTCGCACTTCTTCCGCAAATGTAAAACATGCGGAAGAAAGGTTAACTTTCGGTCGAATGTCACACCAAGAAATTTAATCTCGTTGACTACAGGTATTTGTGTGTTGTTCAGTTTGATAACCGGGTCATTGTGAATGCTGGTCTTTCTGCAGAAATGGACACAGCAGCTCTTGCTAGGAGATAGTGTAAAGCCATTCTCATCACACCATGCAGCTATTTTATTAACAGATGTTTGTAATTGCCTCTCAATTAATCGCATGTTTGATCCTTGGCAAGATATTTGCAGGTCATCTACATACATTGTGTCAGAAATAGAAGGTGATAAAAGATGAAGAATATGACTGATGAATAAATTAAAAATTGTTGGACTTAAAATAGAGCCTTGGGGAACACCCTCGGCTTGAATAAAAGTATTGGACAAAAGGTGACCAATACGAACTTTAAAAATACGGGAGCGTAAAACATTCTGCAGGAATATCGGCAAATTACCCCTGAACCTAAAATGATATAACGTACGGAGAATTCCATATCGCCACGTACGGTCGTAGGCCTTCTCTATGTCAAAGAAAATGGAGACCAGATGATTTCTTCGCACAAAAGCGTTGCGAATCTGGGTCTCCAAATATGTTATATTATCCAGAGTGGATCTTCCTTTACGGAAGCCACTCTGATTAATATATATAGATTTATTTTTTTCTAAGACATATACGAGTCGGTTATTGACCATACGTTCAAGAGTCTTACATAAGCAGCTGGCCAGAGCTATTGGTCGCTAATGTGAAGGTTTCGAGGATCCTTACCAGGCTTCAGAATTGGAATAAATATTGCTTCATTCTAGATGGATAGAAATTTATTTTTAGTCCAGATCCTATTGAACAAATACAATAAGTTCGATAGGGAATCTGGACCTAAATGTTGAAGCATGTAATAGTTGATTCCATCTGGACCTGGACTGGTATTATTGGCCTGCTTCAATGCTTTCTTCAATTCCGACATCCGGAATTCGCAGTTATAAGGGAAACCTTGTCCATGGTTGAAACGAATTGGTGTTTTTTCGGCACGACTCTTAGTCCTTAAAAACGAAGGACTGTAAGAGTCAGTGCTTGAGACACTAGCAAAAGTTTCACCAAGGACATTAGCAATATCCTTAGGAGAAGAGTGTATAGCAGCTCCGGTTTTTAAAATAGGAATTGAAAATTCTCTATAAATACCATTGGCTGCTTTTACTTTTCTCCATAACTGCTTACTGGATGTGGAAGATGTTATTGAAGAGACCAAGCGAGACCAGGACTCCTTCTGACTTCGACGATGAGCTCTGAGAGCTAATGCTTTTGCTCTATTAAAGGCAATAAGATTCTCCGTTGTGGGGTACCTCCGAAACAACCACCCCCATAACTTCCTTTGTTTTTTATATGTTTTTTGACACTCAAAGTTCCACCATGGTTTGCAACGCCTTTTTAGTTTAGAAGAACTCTTAGGTATTGCAGTATCAGCTGCACATATAATTGTTTCAGTGATTTTATATACGGCATTATCAATATCCTCGATCGTAACCATTTTATTGTCGACAACTACCAATTGTGTAAATAGCGTCCAATCTGCCCGACTGTATACGTAAGTAGGTACACATTGTTTTACACTACTACCTCCAGTCTGGGAGATATGACGAGTGGGAAATGGTCGCTATTATGCAGATCATTCCCTACTGTTAAATTTAACAATGGCAGAAGTGAGGGTGAACAAATGGCGAGATCGAGAGAATGAAATGTTCTTGTGGGTATGTGGAAATAAGTCTTCTCGTCGGTATTGATCAGACAGAGGCAATTATCAGAAATAAATTGCTCTATCTGACGACCGCGAGAATTAGTATCCTCACATCAACGGACACAGAGAATTATGTCCTATAAAGTCACCTACTAACAAAAATGGTTTAGGCAGCTGATTCACTAATATATCAAGTTCTTCTTGGCGGATGACATCATGTGGTGGTAAATATAAATTACAGACTGTAATCAAGCAATTCGTGTGAATTCTCACAGCCACAGCCTGTAGTGTAGTGTTTAATGGATGGACAGTGCTGGGGAAGCTATTGGATGTTAATATACAAACACCACCAGACACTGCACCATCGTCACCATAGTCTTTCCTAAAGCATTTAAACCCACGCATAGTAATGTTGTTTGTAGACTTCAGGAAAATTTCCTGAAGAGCTACGACTGCGGGGCTATGGTCTGACATTAAAGACTTGATGTCATCAAGATGGGAACGCAAACCATGGCAGTTCCATGAAACAAAGGAAGTTATTATTTAATTTGAAAAGCTCCTCTCCCGGAGCTGGAAGGCATGTCATCTGACATCTCCTCGAACGATATGTCATCGTCCGAGGGATGAAGAGATTCCGCGTCAGCTTCCAGGGACAAGGCTTTACGGATGGATATGTAGGGCTTACAAAGACCCTCCTTAGATGATTTTAGTTTGTGAGCCTTCATTGCTTTCGATTTTGCTGTTGGAACTTTTCTTTTGATTGTGTTCAAAGTTGAGGTTTTCGTTTTTATAAACGGGTTCTGGGGCATTGATGGAGAGGTTATTTCAAGATATGTTTGGGCACTGCTGGATTTACATACTTTCCTGGCGGTGGTTGCATAACTAACTCCAGGTTGTGGAGTTCGTGAAGTGACTATTCTTCTAGCCTCAGGATATGAGATCTTTTGTTAATCTTAATCGTGGCTATTTCTTTTTCAAGTATCCAGTGTGGACAACTTCGAGAGTAGGAGGGGTGGTCACCATGACAGTTGAGACACCTCTCCTTCGCATTGCAGTTCAAACTATCGTGGTAAACCCCCGCGCATCGAGCGCAGGTGAGTTTACCCCTGCAAGCGCTCTTCCAGTGTCCGAAACGCTGGCATTGAAAACATCTCAGTGGGTGCGGAATGTACGGCCTGACGGGTAGATTCAAACATGCTGCTTTGACATATTTTTGAAGGTCTGGAGTCGCAAAAGTCAGAATCAGATGTTTGGTATCAATTTACTTCCCATCCCTTCTGACTTGAATGCGTTTAACTGCACAGACCTTTTGATCTTGCATATTTTCCAAAATCTCCGCAGTCGGCGTGTTCAACAAATCCCTGGCTGAGATGACGCCACGTGAAAAATTAAGATTAACATGAGGTAGAACAGTCACTTCTAAATTAGCTAAATATTTCATATTTGAAATGGTGGCTGCTTGAGTGTCTGATGCAACCTCTACCAGTAGATGACCAGAGCGCATTTTCTGAATATTTTTGACCTCTCCTACTGCTGCCGATGTACCCTTTGAAATAAGAAAAGGAGAAACACTTGAAAAGGTTTTCTCTTTTCTTTTAATGACATAAAATTTAGCAGATACTGTACTCAAAAGTTGCTCCCGTGGGAAATAAGAAAAGTTTGTTGAATCCATATAAAATTATAAAATTTTGGGACTTGACCGCACCACCCACCACAGAGTCCAACAAGGGGATGCAGACCAGCTGCATCAGTGCTAGCCAAGTCCTATACGCTCACAGTACATCCCTGTAATGACCTCCATCCTTAACGAGTCATCCAGCTATTGATTGATTGATTGATTGATTGGGTTTTATGGCGCAAGGTCCAAGAAAGGACATGCTGCGCCAAGAATAAAATTTTAGTTTTGCATTTCTTTTATTATTATTTTTTTTCAAACCCAAACAACATTTAAAATCTTTTTAAAAATCAAAAATCCTTGTATATATATATATATATATATATATATATATATGTTATAAAAATCTATTTATATATTAAATTAAAAAAAGGGAAATAAATATGAATATAACTTTGAAAATATTAAACGTAAATAAAATTTAAAAATCCTATTAATCTTAAAAACGCAAACACGTTTGCGTGGGGAGGTTCCCCCAACAAATCAAATAATGTTAAAATATCTGTTTTAAAAAAAAGTAAACGTGCATTGTTAAAATCTTTGCATGAAATTAAAATATGAAATACAGTAAATGGTTCATCACACCATGTGTTCAATTCATTTAGAAACAAATGTCTATGTGTGAAACGTGTGTGCCCGATACGAAGGCGAGTCAAACGAACATTCGCTCTTCGTAACGGTAAAATATATGATGGGATGACATATGGGAAAATGGCACGTAATTTGTTGGAGACCTGCATACTCCATGACTCTAGCCAGAGAGAATTAACAAATCTTTTAACAACCCTTCTCACGTCGAAAAGAGGGACATTTGAATGAAGTATAGACGATGCAGCTTTAGCGGCTGCATCTGCCTTTTCATTTTCCTCTAGACCTACATGATCTGGGATCCAACAGAAAATGATGTCATAACCCTTGCCAGCAAGGGAATCCAATGCTCCGAAAATCTTAGACAAAAATGGATGTTAATTATTGGAGTTTCTCAACGCTTCTAGAACATTCAAACTGTCAGTATATACACAGACTTTATAAAGTTTTTCTGTATTCACGAGCTGAAGGGCTTGATGAATTGCCGTAGCTTCAGCTGTAAAGATGGAGCAGGATGTATGGAGGCTGTAACCATAACTGGTATTAGCATAAAATATGCCACAGCCAACATGTTTTGCAGTTTTAGATCCATCCGTGAATACAGGCGTGTATGAACAATACTGACAGCGATGGTCTAGATAAAGCTGTTTAAAAACTATTGAAAATGTGTCAGACTTTTTAAATTGAGGAAATGGATTTATAATATGTTCCTGTGGATCATACCAGGGTGGATGTAAATATAAGTCCGTTTTAATAAAACGGACATCATATAGGTCTGCTAAAAAGAGCTGAGCTTTACTTCGAGTGAGAAAAGGTTGGATGCTGTAAGATCGAGCATCATATAGTCTCTCCAAAGCAGGAGAAATGTCCAAGGATCGTAAAGGATTATGTCTATCAGACATAACCTTAGCGCAGCGATTCTCAACCTGTGGGGCGCGCCTCCCTAGGGGGGGCGAACATACTAATGGGGGGGAGCGAGCATATCCAAGAGAAAATGTTATTTAAAAAAATTGATTAAGTGACTGAAAGGAAAGAACACACACATACAAAACAAAATACATTTCGACATATATAATAATTAACTTATTAAATTAAAACAACTTACTAAATTAAAAACAAATTTAATAATTATTAGTGACTTCCTTGGGCCTGTCTTTCAGAGCAAAGTTTTTCGAAGGAGGATTTAATATTAGAAATAGACACTCTCAGTTATTTTTCTATATTTAGTTGAGATCTATATCTTGTCTTCAAAGAAGCCACCGTAAGAAATCCAGTTTCACAAAGGTAAGATGTTGAAAATGGTAGTAGAATGCAAAATGCCTTTGTTTTTAGTGCAGAAAACTCATCATCCACTCCTGCCCAAAATTCAAAGAGTGATTTATTACTAAATTGTCTTTTGTTTTCGCCGCTTGCCGTTAAGTCTATGAAGGTTTCTTCCTTTTCGATTGAGAGTCCTTCGGGAGTATTTTGAAATGGATCCCTCACCCACTTGTAACTTGAAATCAGTTTGTCGTCAGCAAGAAATTACTTTTTAAAATTCGTTTCTAGCATTGCTAAATGATTTTCAATGGTTACAAAAGCAACTTTTACGTGTTGTACTTCAGCCTTGTAAGTTTTAATACAATCATTCAAATTTGCAAACATTGTTAAGTTTTCTTGTTTTAAATTTCTGCTCCACAATTCCAATTTCCTACAAAAAGCATTAACTTTATCACTCGTATCCAATATATGTGTATTTGCTCCTTGCAGTTGAAGATTCAAGTTATTTAATTTCTCGAATATGTCGACCATGTAGCTCAATTTCAACACAAAAATAAACTATCGCGAAAATTCTCAGCTTCCGGTCTGTTTTCCTCTTCAAGGAAAACGGCGATTTCTTCTCTTAATTCATAAACACGTTGCAAAAATTTCCCTCCTGATAACCATCTTGCCTCGCAATAAAATAGTAACGCTGAATGTACTGCACCCATGTCTTTACAAAGTGCGGAAAAGATTCATGATTTCAGGGGTCTCATTTTTATATAATTTACTACGGTTACAACCGTAGTTAACACAATATTTAAACCAGGACTCATTTCTTTGGAAGCCAAAGCTTCTCTGTGGATCATGCAATGTGTCCAGACGCACTGTGGCTATTTTTGTTTCACAAGTGCTTGAATACTTTGGAATCTTCCTGACATAAAACGAGCACCATCCGTGCATATTCCGACGCAATTTTTCCATTCTATGTTTGCCTCGTTCATAAAATCATTTAAGATAGCAAATAAAGCGAGTGCTGTTGCTTTGAGTTCTATCGGCTTGAGGAAAAGTAATTTTTTTACTACTGACAAATCATCACAAAATCTAACATAGGCAATGAAATGAGCATCTTTATTACTATCTGTTGCCTCATCGAGTTGTATTGAAAACAATTTGTAACTCAACTTCGACAAAAGCTGACACTCTACATCTTCAGCTATATCAGCAATTCGACGGGCAACAGTATCATTTGAAAGAAGTATAGACAGCATTTGTTTTGCAAAATTATCTCCAAACATAATTTCTACAATATCAATCGCGGCTGGCAAAATAAGCTCTTCACCAATGGTGTGAGGCCTTTTACATCTGGCTATTTTATATGAAACTTTGTAAGAGGCAATTAAAGCTTTTTCATTCACAGACAATGATTTTTGCTTTTCTTATGATTTTAATTTTAATTCGAAGAATTCTCTGGGTTTGTTTACGTACTCACTATGAAGCGTTTCCAAATGTCGTTAAAGTTTATTAGGTTTCATGCTGTCTGCCGCCAACATTTTTGAGCAAATGATACACAGGTGCCTTTTTTCTTCATTTACTTCAGTACTATAACACCCAAAATTTAAGTAATCTTGAGAATATTTTCTTGATTTTATTTTGAGAACCACGCTCATCTGTGTACTTGTTGATGCTTGTCTATCGTCTAATGCTCGCTTATGCCCACTTAAAAATTTACCAATGATTCTGCATAAATCTGCTGCCGTGAATATTTAATACGGTGAATTGCAATTACACGAAAATATATATAATATACACATTCAGAATAGATTCAATAGCGATAGAAGGATCAACTCGAATGAGATTGTCTGGAATTGAAATTGGCGTCATAGAACTTTCTCCTTCTCCCTATGAGAAAACATTTTTTCACATCTGCGCACGCTTTTAGCTTAATTTTTTCCTGACCAGACAAATTCCAGACAAATCGAAACTTCTCGCGAAACCGTGAGAATGCCCGACATGGCGGGACGCAAGAGCAATAAAAGAGCATAAGATTCTTGTTTTTTCAATACTGAGGATCGGTGTTGCAAAATGTCAATAAATTTATGTATTCTTGGTAATTTGTAAAGTTTAAAATTAAGGTTGTAGTGTAGGTTTAGCGCCAAAATACTCAAAATACATTATTATTGTATATATTTTATTGTATGCGGTGGGGAGGGGGGGCGCGATGAAAATTATGATTGAAAATTGGGCCGTGAATACTAAAAGGTTGAGAAACACTGCCTTAGCGTAATAATTGAGAGACAGCTGCATTCGTCTCAGATCTAAAGGCAATTGTTGACAAATCGCGTAAAGACTCTGGACGGGTGATGTGCGGAATGCGCCTGAACATATTCTCAAAGCAGAGTGATGTACAGTGTCCAATCTGCGTAAGACCGAAGACCTAGCAGATCCATACACAACACTTCCGTAGTCAATACGAGATAAAATGAGTGCTTGATAGACTCGAAGGAGTGACAAGCGATCAGCACCTCAAGATGTATTAGATAATACCTTGAGGATATTTAGAAATCGTTAGCACTTTTTCCGCAAATGTAAAACATGCGGAAGAAAGGTCAACTATCGGTCAAATATTACACCTAGAAATTTAATCTCGTTGACTACAGGTATTGGAGTGTTGTTTAGATATATAACAGGATCGTTGTGTAGGCAAGTCTTCTTGCAAAAATGGACACAACAGCTTTTGCTCGGAAATAATGTAAAGCCATTCTCTGCACACCATGCAGCTATTTTATTTACAGATGTTTGTAATTGCCTCTCAATTAATCGCATGTTCGAAACTTGGCAAGATATTTGCAGGTCGTCAACATTCATCGCGCCATAAACTGAAGATGAAAAGTGATGAAGAATGCTACTTATGTAAAGATTAAAAAGAGTGACACTTTAAATGGAGCCTTGGGGATAACCCTTGGCTTGGATAAAAGTATTGGATGTAGATAGTCCAATACGTATTTTAAAAGTACGGGAGCGTAAAAAATTTTGTAGGAATATCGGGAGATTACCCCTAAAGCCAAAATCATATAATGAATGGAGAATTCCATATCGCCAAGTACGGTCGTATGCCTTCTCAATGTCGAAGAAAATGGAAACCAAATGTTTCCTCCGAACAAAAGCGTTGCGGATTTGGGTTTCTAAATATGTTATGTTATTAAGAGTGGATCTTCCTTTACGGAATCCACTCTGATTGACAAGTATACATTTATTTTCTTCTAAGACATGTACGAAACGGGCGTTGACCATACGTTCTAGAGTCTTACAAACGCAACTCGTCAGAGCTATAGGCCGGTAATTTGAAGGTTCCGAAGGATCCTTACCAGGCTTTAGGACCGGAATGACTATTGCTTCATTCTAATGACATGGAAATTCATTTTCAGTCCAGATCCTATTGAACAAAAGCAATAAGTTCAATAGGGAGTCTGGACTTAAATGTTGAAGCATAAGATAGATAATTCCATCAGGTCCTCGACTGGTATTATTGGCCTGCTGTAAAGCTTTCTTCAATTCTAACATCCGAAATTCGCAGTTGTATTGTAAGGCTAGTCCATGGTTGAAACGAATTGGTGTTCGCTCAGCACGACTCTTAATCCTTAAAAACGAAGGACTGTAAGAGTCATTGCTTGAGACACTAGCAAAACTTTCACCAAGGACATTAGCTATTTCCCTTGGAGAAGAATGTATAGCAGCTCCGGTTTTTAATATAGGAATGGAAAACTCCTTATAAATTCCATTGGCTGCTTTAACTTTTCTCCACAACTGCTTACTGGATGTTGAAGATGTTATTGAAGATACATAGCAAGACCAGGATTCCTTCTTACTTCTACGATGAGCTCTACGAGCTAATGCTTTTGCTCTCTTAAAGGCAATAAGATTCTCCGTTGTGGGGTATCTCCTAAACAATCCCCATAACTTCCTCTGTTTCTTATAAGTGATTCGACATTCTTCGTTCCACCAAGGTTTGCGTCGCCTGTGTGTTTTAGAGGAACTTTTAGGAATTGTAATATCAGCTGCACGTATAATTGTTTCGTTGATCCTTTCAACGGCCTCATTTATATTTCGGATCATGACCATAGTATCATCAACAACTGCCAATTGTGTAAATAGCGTCCAATCTGCCCGACTGTACACGTAAGTAGGTATGCGTTGCTGCACCCTACTACCTCCAGTCTGGGAGATGACGAGTGGGAAATGATCGCTATTATGCAGATCATTCCCTAAAAACAATTTTAACAATGGCAGAAGTGAGGGGGAACAAATGGCCAGATCTAACGAATGAAATGTTCTTGTGGGTAGGTGGAAATAAGTTTTCTCGTCGGTATTCATCAGACAGAGACAGTTATCAGTTATAAACTGTTCTATCTGACGACCGCGAGAATTAGTATCATCACTTCCCCACAAAGTATTATGGCCGTTGAAGTCACCGACCAACATAAATGGCGCAAGCAGCTGATCAACTAAATCATCGAGTTCCTCTTGGCGTATGACATCATGTGGTGGCAAATACAAACTACAGACTGTAATTAAAAGTGTCGTGTGAATTTTCACAGCTACAGCCTGTAGAGTAGTGTTTAATGGATGGACAGTGCTGGGGAAGTTATTGGATGTTAATAGACAAACACCACCAGACACTGTACCTTCGTCACCACAGTCTTTTCGAAAGCATTTAAACCCGCGCAGAGAAATGTTGTTTGTTGACTTCAGGAATGTCTCCTGAAGTGCTATACATGCGGGGTTATAAGCTGACAATAGACACTTGATGTCATCAAGATGGGATCGCAAACCACGGCAGTTCCAAGAAACAAAGGAAGTTATTTTTTAAATTGAAAAGCTCCTTTCCCAGAGCTGGAAGGCATATCATCTGACATCTCCTCGAACGATACATCGTTGTCCGAGGGATGAAGAGAAACTGCGTCAGCTTCGAGGGATAAGGCTTTACGGTTGGATAAGGAGGGCTTTCGTGCGCCCTCCTTTGCAGATTTTAATTTTGAGGCTTTGACACCTCTTGATTGAGCCAAAGGAGCTCTTCGAAAGATGGAATTAGAAGATTTTGGCCTTTCGGTTGATGTTTGGGGTGATCTAGAGACAGGAAGTGACAGAGTATCGGTTTGAGTACTTATATTTTTGGTGACTTTTCTTGCAGCGGCTGCATAACTGATACCAGGTTGCGGTGTGCGAGAGGTAACTTGTTTCCTTGCCTCCGGGTAAGAACATTTATTTTTCACTTTATAGGTTGTAATTTCTTTTTCTTGTACCCATTGAGGACAACTCCGAGAATAGGAGGGGTGGTCACCTTTACAGTTGACACATGCCTACTTTGCTGTCCAGGTCGAATTATCGTGGCCAACTGCTGCGCAGCAAGCGCAAGTCAGTTTGCCTCTGCAAGCATTTCTTGAGTGCCCAAATTGTTGGCACTGAAAACATCGCAAGGGATTTGGAATGTAAGGCCGGACGGGAAGATTCATGTAGGCAGCTTTAACATAATCTGGAAGGTCTGGTGTCGCAAATGTCAGAATGAGATGTTTAGTTTCGATAACATTACCATCTCTTCTGACAGTGATGCGTTTAACACCACAGACCTTCTGACTCTGTAAGTTTTCAAGGATCTCATCTGTCGGCGAGTACAACAAATCTCTTGCTTAAATTACACCCTGAGAAAAGTTTAAGTTATTATGAGGCGAAACAGTTAGCTCAATATTCGCCAGCAACCGCATTTTATAAAGCATTTCTGCTTGCGTGGAGTTAGCAGCCTCTACTAATAAGTCACTAGATCTTAGTTTTCGGATACCCTTTACTTCTCCAATTAATCCCGATATATCTTTTTGTATTAAGAAGGGGGAAACATTTTCAAAAGAACCCTCCTTCCTTTTGATTACATAAAATTTAGTATTCTTGTTTTCAATAAGATGCTCCCGTGGGAGAAAAGAATAATTTTTATTTTCCATAATATAATAATAAAATTTCGGGACCTGACCGCACCACCCACCACCGAGTCCAACAAGGGAATGCAGACCAGCTGCACCAGTGCTAGCCAGATCCTATACGCTCACAGTACATCCCTGTGATGGCCTCCACCCTTAACGAGTCATCCAGCAGATGTATTGATCGCTTGATCCATAAAGCCGATTGATGTGCTGAGGACCACAACACACCACCCGTTTACCTGAAGCAGAGGCCAAAGTAATGTGTTGGTCTCTGGGGGCCTCAATTACCAGGACCCTCCTTTCCAGGGACACGGGTATCCATGCACGGCAAACACGTGGGTGATTTAGTCCCCAAGAGTAGCTAATAGCAACAGAGCGGCGACAGCTGCTCAAGGGGAGCTCTCAACCTCGTAAGAGGCAACCAGAATGAGGGAGAAAAAGAAGAAAAAGCAGAGGAGTAGAGGAGAGAATAACAGAAAGAGGAGGACAGATCACTGGGGGTACCTCGGGATTGTGACACCCGTGTTTACTTAAAGAAAGTAATCCCCCTGAGAGGGCTTTAGCACCTGCATCAGCCTTTTCATTTCCCTCAAGACCTACGTGACTTGGGATCCAACAGAAGATTATTTCATATCCCTTGCCAGCAAGGGAATCCAATGCCTAGAAAATCTTGGACACAATTGGATAACAGTAGATTTTGAAATTCTCCAACGCTTCCAAAACACTCAAGCTGTCAGTATACACGCAAAATGTTTTAGAATTCACCATATTCACAAGCTGAAGTGCCTCAGAAATTGCAGTCGCTTCAACAGTAAAGATGAAGCAGAAAGCATGAAGGCTGTAACTATAAGAGACATCATTAATAAATTCATCGCAGCCGACATGCCCTGCTGTTTTCGATCCATCCGTGAACATTGGCGTGTACGAAGAATACTGACAGCAATGTGATGAATAGAGCTGTTGGAAAATTGTGGAGCTTGTGTCCGGTTTTCTAAAACAAGCAAATGAATTAACAATATTTATCTGTGGATCATACCAAGGTGGATGTGATAATATGTCCGTTTTAATGAAACGGACATCACATAGGTCTGACAAAAATAAATAAGATATTGTACGAGTGAGGAAGGGTGGGATGTTAAATGGTCTAGCATCATATAGTCTCCTTAAACCAGGAACAGCAATAAAAGAATGAAATGGATGGCAAGGGTCAGACACAATTTTAGCGTAATAATTGAGAGGCTGCTGCATTCGTCTCGGGTCTAAAGGCAGTTGTTAGCAAATTGCATAAAGACTCTGGACGGGTGATGTGCGGAAAGCACCGGAACATATTCTCAAAGAAGAGTGATGAACAGTGTCCAGTCTGCGTAAAACAGAAGATCTAGCCAATCCATGCACAACACACTCGTAGTCAATACGAGATAAAATTAATGCTTTATAGATTCGAAGGAGTGATGAGCGATCCGCACCCCATAATATCAAGAATAAATTCCTTTGGAAATTAGGCATAATAAATAGGATTCATATTGGGCCAGATAACAAAGTTCAGTCCAATGAATTGAAAGCTGTTAACAGTCTCTAGAAAAGAACCGCACATCATCTCTACCCATTGAAAACATAAGAACTTTAACTTTTTCTGAACTTTATTTTAAGCTTTGAATTTGAACTCAATTTTATTAATTCTTTTTTAGCAAATTTCACTTGTAAATTAAGTGCAAAACATTTGAACTATATAAATATATATATATTTTTTAATTTTAGAGATTCTAATTCAAAACTTTATTATTATCAAAGTGGATAATAATAAAGTTTTGAAGATGTGTTCGAAAGAAACTTGAGGATATTAAGTGACCGCTCGCATTTCCTCCGCAGCTGCAAAGCATGCGGAAGAAATGTCAACTTTCGATCGAATGTCACTTCGAGAAATTTTATCTCACTCACCACGGGAATAGGCATGTTATTAATGTATATTGTAGGATCTTGGTGTAAGCTAATCTTTTTGCAGAAATGGACACATTTACTCTTGCTAGGAGACAGTGTAAGGCCATTCTCAGCAAACCATGCACCTAGTTTATTAGCTGTTGCTTGTAGCTGTCTCTCAATTAATCGCATGTTAGACCCTTGACAGGATATTTGCAGGTCATCAGCATAAAGTGTATCATAAACTGGAGAAGAATTTTGATGAAGAATGGTGCTTCTGAACAAGTTAAAAACAGTGACACTTAAAATGGAGCCTTAGGGTACACCCTCGGCTTGAATAAAAGTATTGGACATAAGGTGACCAATACGTACTTTAAAAACACGGGCGCGTAAAAAGTTTTGTAGGAATATCGGCAGATTACTCCTAAAGCCAAAATCATATAATGTACGGAGAATTCCATATCGCCAGGTACGGCTTATGCCTTCTCTATGTCGAAGAAGATGGAAACCAGATGGTTCCTCCACACAAAAACGTTGCGGATTTGGGTTTCCAAATATGTAATATTATCTAGAGTGGATCTCCCTTTACGGAAACCACTCTGATTGACATGTATACATTTATTTTCTTCTAAGACATATACGAGACGGACGTTGACCATACGTTCGAGAGTCTTGCAAAGGCAACTCGTCATAGCTATCGGTCTATAATTTGATGGATCTGAAGGATCCTTACCTGGTTTAAGGACCGGAATTACCGTTGCTTCATTCCAAATTGATGGGAATTCCTTTTCAGTCCAGATCCTATTGAACAAATATAATAAGCTCAACGGGTAATCTGGACTTAAATGTCGAAGCATTTGATAGCTAATTCCGTCAAATCCTGGGCTGGTATTGTTGGCCTGCTGTAATGCTCGCTTCAATTCCAACATCCGAAATTTGCAGTTGTATGGCAAAGCTTGTCTATGGTTGAAACGGATTGATATTTGCTCCGCTCGACTCTTAACTGTCGACTCTTATAGTCCTTAAAAACGAAGGACTATAAGAGTCGACGCTTGAGACGTTAGCAAATGTTTCAGCAAAGACGTTAGCAATGTCTGTAGGAGAAGAGTATATAGCAGCTCCGGTTTTCAAGACGGGTTGGCTGGTTGGTTGAGTTTAATGGCGCAAGGTCCAAATAAGGACAAGCTGCGCCAGACATCAGTTTGAAATTAATCTCTTTTCTTTAGTCCCCTAAAAACTTAATAATATAAACTTTTAAAATAAAATGTTGGATTAAAATGATATGCGTATTAATAGTAATTAAAACATTTGTGATGAAAATATTTTAAAAGTTTATAAAATGAATAAAACTTAAAACTTATGATTAAAATATTCCTAATTTTAGATAAAATGAATAAAATTAATAGCTTTTAAAAAAAGCAAACAGATTGCGATGGTTTGGTTCCCCTAGCAAGTCTTGTAATGTTAAAATATCACTGTGAATAAAATATTATGCGAAAACGGTTAAAATCTGGACAAACAATTAAATTATGATGTACTGTGTATGGTTCATCACACGTTTCACACCAAGGATTTAAATCACTCAAGAAGAGATGTTTGTGGGTGAAACGCGTGTGACCAAAACGAAGTCGAGTCAGTCTGACATCTGCGCTTCGTACAGGTAAAACATGTAATGGGATGATAAATGAAATTATGGAATGGAGTTTGTTGCAGACTTGCATGTTCCAAGATTCCTGCCAAAGAGAATTTATAAAATGTTTTAATCCTTTTCTCACATCTATTGATGGAACAGAAGGCAGAATAGTAGTAGATGCAGACCTCGCAGCCGCATCAGCCTTCTCATTGCCATCTATTCCTATGTGGCTTGGTATCCAACAAAACAGTATTTTGAATCCACTTCGAGAGAGAGATTCGAGCAGTTTGAAAATTTTGCATACAACTGGGTGGCAATTGAAGTTATGATTTTTCAAAGCTTCTAAAACACTCTTACTGTCAGTATATATGCAGTATTTATGTACGTTTTTGGTAATCACATACTGAAGTGCACGGTATATAGCCATGGCTTCAGCAGTGAAAATGGAGCAGGATTTGTGAAGGCTGAAACTGAAAGCGGTATTATCAACATTAACTCCACGTTCAACGTGACCCGCAGTTTTGGAACCATCAGTGTAGATGGGAGTGTACATAGCATACTGACAGCGATGAGATGCGTAAAACTGTTGGAAAATAGCAGGAGTTGTGTCCGACTTTTTATAGTTTTCAAAGGCATTGAGTACTGTAATGCGGGGGTCATACCAAGGACGATGTACGAAAAAGTCTGTAGACTCTATCCGGACATCACATAGGTCAGACAGCAAAAGATAGGATGCAATACGCGTGAGAAAAGGTTGAATGCTGGATGGTCTAGCATTATACAATCTCTTAAGAGTGGCATTTGGAATCGTAGAATGTAAGGGATGATAAGGTGAGGACATAATTTTTAAATAATAATTAAGAGACAGCTGCATACGCCGCAGATCTAATGGTAATTGTTTGCAGATTACATATAGACTCTAAACGGGTGAAGTGCGAAATGCACCAGAGCAAATCCTTGAAGCAGAGTGGTGAACAGTGTCCAATCTGCCTAAGACGGAAGATCTAACTGATCCATACGCAGCACAACCGTAGTCAATTCGAGATAAAATTACTGACTGGTAAATTCGAAAGAGTGATGTGCGATCTGCACCCCAAGAAGTATTTGAAAGCACCTTGAGTATATTGAGCAGTCGCTGACATTTCTTCCGCGGATGTAACACATGCGGAAGGAAAGTTAATTTCTTGTCGAAAATCACCCCAAAAAATTTTATCTCATTGACCACAGGGATAGGTCAATCACTTATATGCAGTATAGGATCATGATGCAAACTAGTTTTCCTGCAGAAATGAACACAACAACTCTTATTCGGAGATATGCTAAGGCCATTCTGTGCACACCAAGCACTTACATTATTTACAGCTGTTTGCAATTGTCTCTCAATTACATTCCTGTTAGAGCCCTGATATGAAATTTGCAAGTCGTCAACATATAAATTACTATGAATTGAAGGTGGTAATTGATGAAGTATGTTGTTGATGAAAAGGTTAAAAATGGTCACGCTTAAAACGCTGCCTTGAGGAACACCCTCAGCTTGGATAAAAGTATTGGAAAGTGTATTGCCAATACGCACTCTGAAAAGCCGGAGGGCTAAAAAGTTCTTTTTGAACATGGGAAGATTACCCTTAAAGCCAAGATGATACATAGTACGGAGAATGCCATAGCGCCACGTACGATCATATGCTTTCTTTATATCAAAGAAGATTGCAACAAGATGGTTTCTCCTTACAAAAGCATTTCGAATGTGGGATTTCAGATTTATTATGTTATCAATAGCGGATCGACCTTTTCGAAAGCCACTTTGATGAGGAGGGATGCAATTATTCTTCTCTTAGATGTAAGGTAGTCTTGCATTGACCATACGCTCAAAAGTTTTGCATAGGCAACTTGTAAGAGCTATTGGACGATAACTCATAGGGTCAGAGGAATCTTTGCCCGGTTTCAAAATAGGAATCACTACTGCTTCTCTCCACGCAGTGGGATAAGCATGTTCCGTCCAGATTCTATTAAACAATAGAAGAATGTTCAATAATGAATCTGGATGTAAATGACGAAGCATGTGAAAAGAGATTCCATCAGGTCCGGGACTGATGTTGTTGCCTGATATAAAGCAGTCTTCAATTCTGACAATCCAAACGCACAATTGTACGGTAGATTTCTTCGATCAGTAAACCGTAGAGGAGTCCGCTCAGCTATTCGTTTAGACTTTCGAAAAGCGGGACTATAGGAATCAGAGCGGGACACACTCGCAAAGGTTTCTCCGATGACATTGGCAATATCTACCGTTGAGGAATGCACAGCAGCTCCAGTTCTTAAAACAGGAATGGAATAATTCTGATAAATACCATTGGCTGCTTTAACTTTCCTCCACAATTGTTTGCTGTATGTCGAGGAGGTAATGGAAGACACGTAACAAATCCAAGATTCTCTTTGACTCTGGCGTCTTACTCTACGAGCTTCAGCTTGGGCTTTTTTAAAAACAATAAGGTTCTCCGTAGATGGGTATCTGCGGAAAATATTCCATTGCTTCCTTTGTTTCTTATAAGATAGTCGGCACTCTTCATTCCACCATGGTTTCGAAAGCTTACGTGGGATAGAAGAACTTTTAGGAATAGCAACATCCGCAGCTTTGATTATTGTGTCAGCGACATATTTAACGGCATCATCAATCACATCTCTCTTAACACTTGTTTCCGTAATCACGGCCAATTGCGTGAAAAGAACCCAATCGGCTCGACTGTACACGTTATTAGGTGGCCTATGGGACACATTATTACTTCCAGTCTGAGTCACGATTAAAGGGAATTGATCGCTATTGAAAAGTTCATTTCCTACGGCAAAATTCAGCAATGGCAGAAGTAGCGGAGAACAAATAGCTAAGTCAAGAGAGTGAAATGTCCTTGTAGGTTCGTGGAAATAAGTTTTCTCGTCGGTATTTAGCAGACAGAGAGAGTTGTCAGAAATGAACTGCTCTATCTGATGACCGCGAGAATTCGTATCATCACTACCCCACAAAGGACTATGACCGTTAAAATCACCGAGCAATAAAAATGGAGCTGGGAGATGATCAACTAAATCATTTAGTTCTTCAGCTTGAATGATGTCATTTGGTGGTAAATAAATGCTACAGACAGTGATTAGACATGTAGTATAAATTTTGACAGATACAGCCTGCAGTGTAGTGCGCAGTTGATGTGCTGTGCTAGGGAATCTGTTGGAAATGAATATACAAACACCACCGCTTGCAGTGGCACTACTATCAGAATCATTTCTGTAGCATTGGAAGCCCACTATTGGCTCTAAACTACGAGGATTTCCTCGTAGTTTAGAGCCAATAGTGGGCTTCAGGAATGTTTCCTGGAGAGCCAGACATACAGGATTGTAGTAGGAGATGATGGATTTGACATCATCAACTCGTGGCCGGAAACTACGACAATTCCATGAAACAAAGGAAGTCATTAATGGAATATGGACTAACCATTATCGCTGTTACTCAGCGTCATCTCGGATGAGTCTTCAAAATTAAGTTCATCATCTGAGGGATGTAATTTAACGGTCTTTGCAGAATGGGCTTTCTTTGAAGTTATGGAAGACAATCGATGGCCTTCCTTGGCAAGTTTTAATTTCCTGGCTTTCAAAGCTTTTGATTTGGCAGATATTTTTGTGTAACCGGATTCAGACCTGCTTATTTTGGTACAATGTGAGGGCAGACAAACTGAAGTGCATGAACTTCCTTCCGTCTGAGTACTGCATGACCGAGAGACTTTTTTAACTGCAACTGCATAGCTTACACCAGCTACTGGAGTCCGCGAAGTTACTAAGCGTCGAGCCTCTAGATATGATATTTTATATTTGATTTTAAATTACGTTATTTCTTTTTCCAGTTGCCAAACGGGACAAGTTCGAGAGTAAGAAGCGTGAGCCCCTTTGCAATTTACACACACTTCTTTGGCTTCGCAGGTAAGGCTGTCATGGCCAACGTCAGAACAACGGGCGCATGTAAGTGTGCCTCGGCAAGCCATTTTAGAATGCCCAAAACGTTGACACTGGAAACATCTTTGAGGACTGGGGATGAAAGGCCGAACAGAACACTTCATATATGCAACTTTAATATGTTGTGGCAAGTCTGGTATTGCGAAAGTCAAAATGAGATGCTTTGTAGTCAAGACAATGCCATCTCGTATGATTGTGATTCGCTTAACAGCACAGACATTTTGACCTTGGAAGTTTTCTAACATTTCATCTGTTGGCGTATGATATAGGTCCTCTGCAGATATCACACCTCGTGAGAAATTTAGATTTCCGTGAGGTTCGACGCTTACAGCTATATCAGCCATTGTCTTTAAGCTTTGCATCATGATAGACTGCTTTTCTGATGCAGTTTCTATCAAAAGTATATACAAGGATTCTCCTTTCCAGGGACACGGGTCTCCACGCATGGCAAACACGTGGGTGATTTAGTCCCCAAGAGTAGCTAATAGCAACAGAGCGGTGACA
This sequence comes from Latrodectus geometricus, assembly GCA_026290005.1. Lineage (NCBI taxonomy): Eukaryota > Metazoa > Arthropoda > Arachnida > Araneae > Theridiidae > Latrodectus > Latrodectus geometricus. The sequence continues at coordinate 70,492 of JAPDSC010159109.1, forward strand.
GCTGCTCAAGGGGAGCCCTCAACCTTATCAGAGGCAACCACAATGAGGGAGAAAAGGAAGAAAAAGCTGTAGGGAAGAGAAGAGAAGAAAATAAAGAAGAGGAAAGGTCACTGGAGTACCTCGGGATTGTGACACCCGTGTTTACTTAAAGAAAGTAAACCCCCTGAGGGGTTTTCAAGACGGGAAAGGAGAATTCTGTTTAAATACCACTAGTTGCTTTAACTTTTCTCCATAACTGCTTACTGGATTAGGAAGATGTTATTGAAGAGACATAGCAAGACCAGGAATCCTTCTGACTTCGACGACGAGCTCTGCAAGCTAATGTTTTTGCTCTCTTAAAGGCAATAAGATTCTCAATTGTGGGATACCTACGAAATAACCTCCATAAATTCCTTTGTTTTTTATAAGTTTCTTGGCATTCAAAGTTCAACCACGGTTTGCAACGCCTTTTTAATATAGAAAAACTTTTAGGTATTGCTGCATCAGCTGCACTTATAATTGTTTCAGTGACTTTGTTAACGGCTTCATTAACATCGTCGATCATAACCATTTTATCATCAAAGACTGCCATTTGTGTAAATAACGTCTAATCTGCCCGACTGTACACGTAAATAGGGACTTGTAGTCGCACACTACGACCTCCAGTCTTTGAACGACGAGCGGGAAACGATCGTTGTTATGCAGATCATTCCCCACTGTTAAATTTAACAAAGGCAGAACTGAAGGCGAACAAATGGCGAGATCGAGAGAGTGAAATGTTCTTGTGGGTAAGTGGAAATATGTCTTCTCGTCGGTATTGATCAGACAGAGGCAATTATCAGAAATAAATTGCTCTATCTGACGACCGCGAGAATTAGTATCATTACTTCCCCGCAGAGAATTATGTCCGTTAATTTCACCTAATAACAAACAAAGTTTAGACAGCTGATCAGTTAATTTATAGTTCTTCTTGGCGGATGACATCATGTGGTGGAAAATATAAACTACAGACTGTAATCAAACAAGTTGTGTGAACTCTCACAGCTACAGCCTGTAGAGTAGTATTTAATGGATGGACAGTGCTGGAGAAATTATTGGATGCTAATATACAAACACCCCCAGACACTGCACCATCGTCACCACAATCTTTTCTAAAGCAATTAAATCCCCGCATGTAAATATTATTGGTGGACTTCAGGAAAGTTTCCTGAAGTGCCAAAAATGCGGGATTATGTGCTGATATGCCATCATGATGTTACCGCAAACCATGGTAGTTCCAAGAAACAAAGGAAGCTATTTTTTAAATTGAATAGCTCATTTCCCTGAGCTGAAAGGCGGGTCTTCTACAAACTCCTCGAACGAAACATCGTCGTCCAAGGGATACAAAGACACCGTGTCAGTCTCCAAGCAGGAGAAAGCAATACGAGGGGAAATTGATGGATTTTTAGATATTTTTGATAATTTTAAGGCTTTCTCCGCTTTTGATTTAGTGAAAGGAGCTTTTTTTAGAAAACCTAGGTGTTTTTTTAAATTTTGGCTTCTCAGTCATTTGGGGTAACTTCACTGGGGAAAAAGAATATGATTCAGTTTGTTTGCTGCTCGATTTGGTGACCTTTCTGGCAGCAGCGGCATAACTGACTCCAGGTTGAGGAGTACGAGAAGTGACTAATTTTCTCTCTTTAGGATAGGAAAACTTTTGTTTAATTTTTATTGTGGTGATCTCTTTTTCCAGTAAATATTGAGGACAACTTCGATAAAAGGAGGTATGGTCACCATGACAGTTGACACATACCTCCTTCGCGTTGCAGTTCGTACTATCGTGGTCAACCACCGCGCAGCGTTTGCCTCTGCAAGTGTTTCTCGAGTGTCCAAAGCGCTGACACTGGAAACATCGCAATGGATTTGGGATATATGGCCTGGCGGATAAATTTAGGTACGCAGCTTTAACATGCTGCGGAAGGTCTGGCGTCGCAAAAGTCAGGATCAGGTGTTTGGTATCGATATCTTTACCATCCCGTCTGACTGTAATGCGTCTTACGCCACAGAACTTCTGATCCTGTATGTTTTCGAGAATTTCCTCTGTTGGCGTGTATAGTAAATCCCTTGCGGAGATAACACCACGTGAAAAATTGAGATTACCATGAGGCGAAACAGTCACTTCGATGTTAGCTAAAGTTTTCATGCTAGCCAGAATGGCTGCTTGAGAGTCTGATGCAGCCTCTACAAATAAGTCACCCGAGCGCATCTTCTGAACATTCTTTACTTACCCAAGAATTCCCGATATTCCTTTGAAAATTAAGAAAGGAGACGCTTTCATGAAATTTCCCTCCTTTCTTTTAATTATAAAAAATTTCGGTTTTAAGTTTTCGAATTGTTGCTTGCGTGGGAGAAATGATAAATTTTTGTTTTCCATTACTAATATTTAAAATTTCGGGACCTGACCACACCACCGAGTCCAACAAGGGGATGCAGACCAGCTGCACCAGTGCTTGCCAGAACCTATACGCTCACAGTACATCCCTGTAATGGCCTCCACCATTAACGAGTCATCCAGCAGATGTACCGATCGCTTGATCCATAAAGCCGATTGATGTGCTGAGGACCACAACACACCTACCGTTTATCTGAAGCAGAGGCCAAAGTAATGTGTTGGTCTCTGGGGGCCTCAATTACCAGGACCCTCCTTTCCAGGGACACGGGTCTCCACGCACGACAAACACGTGGGTGATTTAGTCCCCAAGAGTAGCTAATAGCAACAGAGTGGCAACAGCTGCTCAAGGGGAGCCCTCAACCTCAAAAGAGGCAACCACAATGAGGGAGAAAAGGAAGGAAAAGCAGAAAAATAGAGAGAAGAGGACAGATCACTGGGGTACTTCGGGATTGTGACACCCGTGTTTACTTAAAGAAAGTAAACCCCCTGAGCGGTCAATGGAACTATGAGTTCTTTTAGATTTCTCGAGTATTTAATTGAATGTTTTGAATTTATGTTGCTTTTCGTGTGTACTTTTTGCGTTTATTAAAATTCTTTTTGTTGTAATATATGATTTTTACTTTCTCGAACCGTGTTTTGAATGCACTCTAGGGATTTTAGATTTTATTCGATTTTTTTTTTCAGTGGCAAGACAAGCTCTTAAAACCAAAATGACATAAAAATGATAAACTAAGTGAAAGAAACCGATATTATCTTTAAAGGGATCAATAGCAGCAAAAGTAATTGCAGAGCTCAAACAGCATCTGGATCTCCAGTGTTAATTATTACAGTTGGCGCTTTGATAAACTGAACAATTATAAGCCAAATTTCTGCTCAGTGCTGTTACACTCATAAAAACTGGACGATTGATAAGTGGAAGAAAGTAAAGGGTGTAACGCGATTCGCCTTTCACACTCCTCTCCTACAAGACATTTGGAGAACATTGAAACAAGGAAGTGATTGTGATGATCTTCCAAATATCAAACACGGAGGTGATCTGCCATGATATGGGTAGCTGTGTCGTGGTTTTCTGCTAGACCAACTGTAACCCTGAAAGGATCATTGGAGAAAAATCTTAGCTGAGGTCCATCCTATAATGCAAACTTTGTTTCCTGCAGGAGATGTAAGTAAAAAGAATAATAAATCTATTAACGGAGCGGATTAACGGGTGGAGAGCTATTAACACGTGGATGCAGTTAAATATCTATCTTGGCCCGCTGTCTCCCAACCTCAATATAATTAAACCATTATGGTCAATTTTAGAACCTTCAAGCGGAATCAGTATTTTTCATTAACATCTCCCAAAACTCTCACATCTCCAAGAAGAATGGTACAATGTTCCTCTAAACACTATTCAGCACTTGCATAAATCGATTCTTACGCGAGTCTTAACCAACACTAATAAAGAATTCTTTATAAATCTAAGGTGTTTCCATTATTTTGATAACCGCATGTACGTCCACCAATCAGATTCTTGCTTGTATTAAGAATTTCAATGAATGAAAGACTAGATATATCAAATGGGTATTTTCGTCTGTACAAGAATAGACTGCAGTTTGATTCAATAGTCGTAAACTAGGAGCTCCCTAATTTTCATGACGTTGTAACTTATTTCAATGCTTAGCATTCCAACTTCGTCAGTAAATACTGTCTTAGATCCACGAAATAGGACTGTGTTTGGCTTTATACCAACTATATCTATTTGCTAAAAGAAGTATCGTTCTTTCTACATAGTGATTTGCGTTTTTCCATAAGCTATTTAAGTCGATACATAAATAATTACAAAAGTAGATTTTAAGTGAAATTTTTTAAGTTGAAGTGTAATTTTACTTAAAAACTGGAATTACACATTTAAAAGAACTTTTCATCACTCCAATAATCAAACATCTACTTCATCTTAGTCCAAATTCAAGCCTCTTACCAATATACCAAAATACAGTAAAGCACTTTCTCTAAAATGTAAACTGCGTTTTACAAGTTAGACAGTAATTGGATTCGTAAATTTTTCTCTTTCTCCTGGATTTATTCTAGCGCTTATTTATATGTGGCTGTCACGAAAAAATAATTTTAAAGTATTAAAAAACTGTTGTACGCGCAGATTAATTCAGTAGTCTCGGATGAGTTGCATATGGTTATCAAAAGGGATATAGACGCACACACACACATATCGAATTTATTAATAAAATTCGTTGCTAAGAGAATAAAAGGTTACTACAGATTTCTTCTTCTTCTTCACTTTTTGTTATGCATATATAAATTATAAAATCCTAAAACAATGTTTAGACACAATGCAGATTCAGCATTTATAGAAATTGGAAAAAAAAAATTTGATTTCTTTTGCACAGAAGAAATTCTATTTCGCCATTCTCCTATAAGTGTACACACATGCATCACAAATGTTGTTTTAAAAATATTGTGTTCAAGTAATATTAATGAGATAAAAATTATCCAGTACTTTTTTGTTTCAAGACAATGCAAAATATCAAGTAAAACGAATTTTCTTTATTCAAAAATTGTAGTTTTTTCATGCTGAAAATTTGGATTAATAGTAGAATAGAGCGGATAAAATATTTCATGATAAAAATTTTCTATATTAGGTTTTTTTCTTTATTGCTAAGCAAAATATATCAACATTACAAACTTGAAAAATATTTATAGGTTATTTAGGCATACATTACATTATTTCCAAAGAAATTATCTCCATAGAAACTATAAGTATTATATATATATATATATATAATATATATATATATATATATATATATATATATTATATATATATATATATATATATATATAAAACTGCCTCAGAACTACTTTTTACACCTATATTCACTTTTTCATTTAAGTATAACCTAAATTTCGATTTAACAGGCAAAATTTGTATTATTTTTCAATATTTATTTTAATTCTTATAATTTCATAGTTTAAAAATATAATCAATCAAAATATTAAAATACAATACATTGATGTTAGTTAACCAATATTTTATCTTTTTTGTAGTTGATTCATAAAATTTCTGAACAGCACAAAACAAGTTTCAAAACATTTAAAAATCCAGATATAATTTCTTAATAAACTTTTACATTATAATTTTAGTTTGGAACTCACTTTAGAGCATATTACATAATACTTATAAATTCTGCATTAAACTACAAATGAACATACAAAGTTTTGATTATTAAGATACATATCATAACATGAACTACAATAATAAATTTATATAAATAGATATTACTATGTTTACATGTCATTAATGCTTCACCGAAATCTGATCTGTATTGAGAATTGAATTTAATATTTTCTGGATGCAAAATCTCTTAATATTAACATTACTTCACAGCAAATTTGGCTTATTTGTCATCCAACGGTTATTTTTTGTACACCCGTGCGAAATAGCAGGAGAATTAGTTTAAAGTGGATTCTGAACCACCTCGTAGCATGTTAACTCTTAGCAAGTGAGCCATGAGTCTCAAGTGTGAGTTAGTTGGGTTTTGTGTCACAAAGTTAAAAAATGAGAGAATGTATTGAAACTTGAAATGTTTCTAATGTGTTCAAATTTCTATATCTAAAACTATCTAGATAATTCCAATTTCAAATAAAAATGTCCACATCTTTTTTCTTTACACACACATTTTCACTCCCTTTCTCTCACTCTCACACATATTCACTAAAAAATATTTTTAGTTTCTTATATGATATGTGCACATATATTCACATTTTTACAAGCTAAATGATATTTCAAATCCATGTTAGTTGCAAACAAATTTTTAACAAAATTGTTCATTTTCTGGTTATGGGAAATTTTTTTTAATTACACATTTATTTTTCTGCAGTAATTGTTGTAGGATTAATTTAAGAAGACAGCTTTTTAAACTTAAACTATTAATAAAAAATATATTTAAATATCCTTTAATTAAATTTATTGAAGTTACATATTAGTTTTTATAAATTTAAGCAGTTTAATAATTTTTCATCAAACTTCCCTTTTAAAATAAATTTATTAACATGTGAAAGTTGTTTTTAAGACAATGAAATGTTGTCATTTCCTATTTTTACAATTATTGGTAATTGAATTTTCATATATTATGAATTATTAATTGAATTTTCATATGTAATGTGTCACTTTAACCACAAATTAAAGTGACACATTACACTTCCCCAGAAAATGATTATATGTACACACTTTTTCTTACATAAAAACATTCACTTTTGAATTGGTGTCAATAAAGTAAGTCATTTAATTTAATAAATAAGCTGGTAAAATTAATTTTTAAAGTATCATAAGCATGTTTCCATTGTTTTAAATTGAACCTTATAATAATTAAATACATATATATGGACCATTTTTAATTTATGATTCAGAGTTGATTCGTGTAAGTAGTTATTCTTAAAATTTTTTCCATGCAAAACATTTACTTCTATAAGTATAATATATTCCTGTATATAATCCAAAGCGGCGTTTTATCCACACGACCTTTCTTTCGAGTAAAAGGAAAAAAAGTATCGCATAATCCGTGTGCAATTTTTTTCTGCAAATAGTCTAAACTAGGCACTGCTGATAACATGGGTGCCACATAAAATAAAAAAATGCACAGTATGATTAAAAATATAATAAATTGTACAGAAAAAAAAGCATTTATTATGAAAAAGATCTGTCTATATCCACCTCAGCACAAAGTGCGATAAACTTGAATTGAAAGCACGAGATCGATAATTTCGAGAAGATTCTTGTAAAACTTATCGATATTTAACTTCTAAAAACTTTTAAGACGATGTTAGACATATTTAATATATATATATTTGCTTTGTTTAAATTTAAAAAAAATGAAATGAACTATTTACAGACTGTGTATTTTACACATTTTTCTTTCATATCGCAAGTGCTTTGTTTTTTCTTCACATTAACACGTTTGTCACGATTTTTTCATATTTGTTTTCGCTATAACCTTTAATTTAAAATCTGCTGTGTGGCTTAAGAGTTTTCGCTTCCATATGACGATATACGAATTCTAATATTTTCAAAACGAAACTGCTTACATCAAGAGAAACTGTGAAATGACGTTAGCGACATGCAACTGTAATATCTTTACGAGGAACCGAATTCGTTTTTGAACGATATTGGACAAAGCCGATTATAGCTTAAATAACTCAGGTGTGTCTTGGTACCCCACCTGTTATTTAATTTATGAAACATGAACAATATTTCCTTCAAAACTTTCTTGTAAACTTTTCTGATGGAGAATGTTTTTCATCAGATTATCTATGGCGGCATATAAACGCACAACAAAATTTGGAACTTTTTAAACACATCCGGGGGATCATATACAGGAAAGTACGATAGTTGAATCTTACATACAATTTAGCAATACTGCAGCAGCTTATGCTGATTAGAATATGTGTATATAAACATACAATATTTTCAAACTATGATAAATCAAAACATCCATACTACAAACAGCTTAAAATACTGGTTAAATAGATCTTTTTGGCATAACACAAAATGCTTGAATGAGAAGATTTCTTTGCAGGTTCAGAAGAGTAAATTAAACATTTAACTCTGAATTTCAGGTGTAATTAATGAGACGTAAGAAACTTGTAAAATTAATTTGCTATGGCAGAAAATAAAAAAATTTTGGTGAAGTTAGCAATTTTGATTAAATGTTCAGAAAACAAATTGACCATTAAGGAAATTGAGAACTCAAATTAAGTCTTTCTATAACAGTAAATCTTGTCAATTTATAAGTATACGATTTTTAGTCAATAAAAATCTTTAAAAGTCAACTTTCAATGTCAAAAAAACATGATATGCAGAACATATTTTCTTTTTATATAAATGAAGAAATGCTTCATGTCAATTAAGTCTTAAAAATAATAAGGCTGATATTTTTTAAATTATTCATTTCGGTGTTTCTTAAGTTAAAGAAATTTAAATTTTTGAAAGTTGTAAAAATATATATTTAACCCAAAAGTCTACTCTCAAACATTTTTAATAGAAAAATATTAAATTTTACACTTTCTACAGTAGCTCTGAAGGTAGGGATTTTAGTAAAATAAAATCTCAAAATGCAAAATTTTATCATAAAGCCAGTAAAAATTATTTGCATGTACTATTTTATGTTTAAAAAAAAATCTACGCATTGAAAATATACTTTAATGTAAGTAAAAGAAATGAAAGTTTCAAAGTGCTTGAAAATGTTTATTACACTTTAAATAATGACATAACAAAAAATAATAGTGTACGAAAATTAAATTTTACTGCAAAGTAAGAGATATGATAAAATAAAGAAATATAAAACAAATAACAAAATCAGAAATAAATCAATGAAAGTGAAATTTTTTAATTAAAATGCACTTAGTTTTACAAATAAATACATACCTCCAGTTCTTACAAAAGTAAAAATTAAATTTACATGTATTTTTATACAAAATGGAAATTTCATACATAAAATTGTTAAAAATCATTTTATGTACATTCACTTGTAAATAAAATCATATATTTACATATATAATAAATATATAGTACAAAAATATTTCCCCACTTCTAATACAGTTTCAAAAATATGGCAAACCTGGAATTTTAAAAATATATACAGTAAAATATATTAAAAATATGATTTCATTCTATGCATTAAAAATAAAAAACTTTCTATTTAAATAAAAACACTTGATAAACACTTTTCAAAGTGCTCTTTCTTAAGTTCTAAATGAAAAATACTAACACCAGATTCTCTCTTAACACCTTAAAAAATTATACAAAGCTAATATTAAATTCTCCATAATCTTTACCTAAATCTAAGTAATTATTTTTCTTTTGTAAAGAGCTATTTTCATCTTTATCATCTTCTCCTAAATCATCATCATCAGAAGACTGGCAGAAAGCAGGATTATTAAGAACCAGTTGTCGGCTTGGTGGCCGAGGTGGAGGCCCTCGAGCTGAAGCTTTAGGTGGAACTGGTGGCGGTTCACAAGATAATCTTCGCAAAGGTGGCTGAGAAAATGTTTCTTTAGACAGCTCTCTTTCAATGGTAAGTTCCTCAACCTGGGGAGAAATATCTGGGGAAAATCCTCTAAGTGGAGACAATGATTCATCAGATTGAGCTAATAAAGTCACATCAGCATCAGGACATAATTCATAACTATCATTAGCAATTAATGTTGAATCCATATTTGATGTTGGAGATGAATTTAAATTTGAAGAATCTTTAAGTTCAGATCTTCCACGTGGTGGAAGTCTGGGAGGTGAGCGCAATTGGCAGGATTTTAAATTTGCCCATTGGGAATGTCTTGATTTTAGGTTACTAACACTTGATGGAATAATACCCAAATCTTGCAGAAATTTTTCTGAACTAGTAGCTTCAAAATCACTCGAGGAAAAACAAGGATTTGAAAAATATTTGTCAGATAATTGATTTGAAGAATATGGAGCATCAGGATTGAACCCTGACTCTGCACTGTGAAATGATGTTGTCAAACCATAATCTCCTCTTCCACTATATGAACCATTATTCTTTAAGTCTTTTTTATTCAATAAAGGACAATTCTCTTTACCATGAGAAAGATCTAAAGAAATTCCATCAAAATTCACATCAAGAGAATGTTCTTCCAGACAAGATAAGCAAATACCATTACTGTCTATAACATAAAAAGTTATAATTTAATTAAATATCATACAAATTGTTATATGCATAATAAAACCTTTCAAGTTTAATCATAATAACAACTAACTTTAATATTTCATATCTTAAGAGATGTCACATTTATTTCAATCAAAATAATATTAGTTTTCATTTAATAAATTCAAAGCTAAATTAAAGAGAATACATTGATAAAAAAAATATGAACATTACTTAATGTTTTTAAAAGGAATAAAATTTAAATAACTGTAATTTAAAATTACTAGTAATATACATGTGATAATTGTTGAAAACAACAAAGCTAATAATTTTGAGTATAAAAATTTTATCAGCACATAGAAAAACATTTTAAAAAAGGATAAAAGAAAATTCACAATATAATGCAGAAATGTTTTCCCTTATTAAATGTCCACTATATTAAAATAATTTCCATTGTCTACATTCTTAATACCTGAATATAATAGCTGAACAATTTCATTTAATTAGACTAATAATAGTGTATTCATAATAGTTTACCAATTTGTTAAATAAATAAAAACACATAATTTCAAAGATTTCACAAAACAGCTGCATACAAACGAAAAGCATTGCTATAGATTTTAATAAAAAATGTAAACAATAAGTAGTGATATTTACATAACACAAATATATTTCCAAAAAAAATAATAAAGAGTTTTACACATAAGTTATCAATGATAAAACTAAAAATCCCATGAGGAAAGTATAACAACAGTGTCCCATTTTAAATTTATTAGAAACAATTCACAATACTTGTGAAATGGAAATAGGAATTCTATGATTTAGGAAATCTTTACTACAAATAGGAAAAGCAACTGAACAATGCAACTTTGACATTTCAATGAGCATAAAGTAATTAGAAAAAGATAATGATATTATGAAAAAATAAACCAAGAAGAAATCACAAAATACACATCATAAATATGTGCATGACAGATAAATCTACACACAAAACAAAATTACAACTCTTATCTATTGCATTTTAAGCAAGGAGGTCAAAAGTGAGAGCATTAATTTTAAGAATAAAGAATAGGTATATTTCTTATTACAAAATCCAACACAATATTTATAGAGGCTTATTTATAGAGGTAATAATTATAAACAATGGAAAATCGGTAAAAAAAATTCAGGATGGAATAATTGCCAAATTTCCAATTCAATTATTTTCTGTACAAATTTTGTGAAATCTATTATATCAAGATTTTTTTAAAACTTTTTTTAAACTATATTGCAAGTAAATTTTTTTTCAATGTATTTCATCATGAACAGCAATTATTAAAGATCAAAGAAATTCAATAATACTAGTCATGTTTGAAATCTGCAAAAATTTCAAAATTATTATAAGTACCATCAAGTAAAAATCAACTTTTCTCCCCATTATATCTACTGTGTAAATTGTTTTAATAATGATTAAAATTTTATTAAAAAATTTATGACTTCATGCTCTTTATAAGCTACTTTTAACTGCATACAAAAAAGGGGAGTTCTACCACATTACTGAATTTCATGCATTCTATCTAACAAAAAGAATGTAAAAGATTTGCAAAGGATCATTTTTTTAGAGCACTTGTCAATGTGTTGAAAATGTTTCAAATTTAATTATGAGCTGTTCAATCAAATTAATTTTAACAAAATATGAATAGCTTGAAGGCTTTTGGTTACCTTGAGAAAAATATTATCAGTACTTCTAGATTTGGAACAATTAATTGCTTATTAAAACATTTATTAGAAATTATATATATATATATATATATATATATATATATATATATATATATATATATATATATATATATATATATTTTCTTTCAGTCAACATATACACTGGTTTTTTCCCCCATTAGTGTTGTTAATCCAGTTAAATGGGTAATGCCTCTATCAGTCACTGTCACTTGATAAATCATTTTTGTAGACACAAAGTCCAGTGATCTTAAATCAAACTATTCACTTCCGCCTCAAGTTCAGATCACTGTGCAGTTTCTGTTCGTAGGTAATGCTTAACACAAATTTGTATTTCTAGATCCTCTTCCTGATTCTAACAAGCTCTCATCATTTTCTCATATGGGAGTTGCCTGAAATGTCTTAAGAATAATCACAAATAGATTGAAAACTATGTAACAGTAATGCCAATGTTACTTTTTAGCAATAACTTGCCAACAAATTTAAGAAAATCGAATGGTAGAAATTTCTTGTTCACAACAATTGAAAAAGTTAAATGAACCTAACAGTGATCATCAAAGACAGCATATGTGCATTCATAGAACACTAGGTAACTGTAATATTAATACACTCTACAAGGAAACATTAAAAATTCAAATAGCTGCAAATAGAGAAAATTTTTAAAAATGAATTTGTCTAAAATTGAGTATTGATGTATACAGAGCACCCCATTTTTCAGGCCTATTTTATAGGAAAACAGCCTTACATGGCAGCAAATACAATAAATGAAATTTCACAAAAGCATATTAAAAAATTAGAAAAGGTTTTTAATGAGAACAAGATGAAACAATATATATATATATATATATATATATATATATATATATATATATATATATATATATATACATACAGTATGCTGACTTACAATTTATATACAACTTCAATGAATTTTTAAAAATGCTCAAGTTGCTGAATTTTAGGTCATATTTGCAATCATTTTAGGTTTATTTGTTTTCATTTTCTTTCAGGATGAAAGAAAATAAAAACAAAAACTTACTTTGAAAATCTTTAAATGGACTGTCCTTAATTAGCATAGTATACTTAGGTCTTTGTCAATCTCTTAACTTAAAAATGACTAATGCTGTATAAAAAAGCGGTATCTAAGTACCATAATTATGTATAATATAAAAATACGTAAGAAACAACCAGGTGGAAAACTGTAGTGTTAGCATTCCTATCTTGAAAATATAACAAGACACAGAAAAAAAAGTGATCAACAAAGCTGTAAAGTATCTGTAATTTAGTATAAAAAGACCTTGTGTACATTAATGGAAAGAATAGAATGATTGAAATGTGCATTTGTTTTTCATGATTTCATAAACTGTGATGCGAGAAAATGATCAGAGGAAAAAACAACTAGCAATAACAATTTACTTTTATTTCAAATGTTGATATTTCTCATCATCAGCTGTAATGCTTGTTTGGATCCTTTGCTGAATGTCATGTTGAAGCAGAGTATGATAATTTGGCACAAGTATCTATAATATGTACCTCAAGGTTATACAATGTTTACGGAAGGGTTATACACATTTGCTACCTCAGTGCAACCCTCAGGGTTTGAACCGTGATCCTTTTCAATGAGAATCACAAGTGATTCTCCTGTGCCACACTGTAGTATCATGTTTTATTCAGTAGCCCATGATATTTTACTATAAACTCTGATGCTACTTCTATAAATACAGTAGTCATGCATTTTTTAATATAATTTTCAGCCAACAACATTTATAAAAAAATAGCAATGTATTTTCATTGCTGTAATATTTTTAAGAAAACTAAAAAATATAAAACATATCTCTTTGGTTGTTCAAATCAAAATGTTCAAGTTGAATTAAAGGAATTTTCGCAAATCCCTACCTTTATCCAAGCAAGATAATGAATTCACTTCTCATGATAATTTTTACACAAATCAATTCTTTATTTATCTACAAACTAATTTACTCAACTAAAGTTTTGAAAATCAAAAGCTTGAGGGAAGATTTTCTTTTTAATTTGAAAAATATTTCAGACTATAATTTCATATAAAAATAAAACACATAACTTTTAGGATTAACATTTTGTTGTATATTTTTGGGAAATTAATTTTAACTAAGGTAAAGTAATAAAGTAAAGTAATAAAAAACACTAACCTTGAAAAGTAGTTTTAGCTCTAGTAGTGTTGTGAGGCAAAAGGGGTTTATTTTCACTTGGTGATTTAATTCCATCCACTTTGTTAGTATATTGAGAAGAATCATCTTGTTGATAAGTGTGTTGAAATAAACTGGAGGATTTGTAAATATTTTTAATCTGAAAATAGTAAATAATCAAATTTAAGCAAAAGATAATAAGAGAACATGTATGAAGTTAACACATTTTCGATTTGAAACAATTTATCTAGCAGCCAATTACAATATTATTACTAATATATACACATGCTTAAGGCAAACACAGTAAGTAAAAGTGACAACAATAGTTCAATTAAAAGGGACAATTATAGCTAATAAGTTACAATTTAAGGGGAAAAACAAGTTGTTTTCATTTTTTACAGTAATATACAAAGATTAATTATTTCCAAAGAGGGTACCTTGAAAAGACATTATATTTTTTATTTCTACATTGAGCAATATATATCATCAATTCTAAAAGTAAACAAAAATAAATTATTTTACTCTTGAATGATTTTCAGAGAACATGATTAAACATCACCTAATAAAAATACACTCAATGATTCTAACAACAAGTTTCTAATTTCACATTATCATTGACAAATTGTGGATGGTTTTATCATTCTTTTCTTACTTTTTGGTCATTTCAACTAATTTCATCAAGACCTAAGAGAATTCCAAATTTTGTATACTATACACAAAGGTGAGAGTCCAAAACATGAATTGAAAAATCAGAGTAAATTTCTCCTTAAACTCTTCATTTTTACAATTTATAGATTAAATATCAGATATAAGGCATACAGGTCCTTGTTTAAGAAAAATTATTTCACTTTTTGTATACTGTAAATTCTTCTAAATTCTATTTATATATATAAGAAAAACACATGGCAATTTTTTTTAGTAAAAGTTTATCACTAAACATAAACTAAAGCTTACAAAAATTAAATATTGAAAACTTGTAAACATTCTAAAATCAACAATAGCATTGACAATAGCAAATTTTCCAAGAGATATCGATAATTATATGAATGCTTTATTTCAGGGGTAGGAGTACTGAAATTTTTTTTTCAGGACAATATTTTCAAGAAATATCAGGTCATATGTCAATAATTAAACAAAACCAATGTTACTTTTACATACTAATTTTTATTTTATGAATATAACACATTTTAGAGAAGAGTACAATATTTAATAAATTTTGAGTTTTTAATTCTTAATACAAAAATATGAAATATGATACAGAAATTTAAACTTTTTTATACTGAACATTTTTAAAAACTAATAAGTTACATGATAAATGCTTTATATTACAGTAAATTTATATGTATAACTAATGTTCATTTTGAACTGGATGCATTTGCTTTTAATTCCAATAATTTAATACTGCTCTTTTTCAACTAATCATTCACAGATGCAGTCTCTGCATTAGCAGCAGATAGCATCATTTGTCTAACTTTCACATCACTCATGATCATCACTAATAGCACATGCTATTTTTTATTTGCATCATCCAAACGTTTTTGAGCTGCACACTTATTATCAAGCAAATATTATCAAACAAATTTTTCTTTTTTTCTCAAGTTCATTAATTTTTCTAACAAGTGCGATTTTTTAAACTTTTTTTCACAAGTACCTTTTATGTCTTCCTCCTCCTTCATTTTCTTCTCTAATTGTGTTGCATCTTTTGATATTTGCATACATGATGCATATTCTGCATATGAGATTTTTGAATATAATGCATCATTTCTTTATATATGGAATGGAGGAAATAGAATTGTCATGCATTCCAAAAACATCATGACAAATGAGTAAACTTTGAACTGTTAATTCCGATAAAGCTCTCTCCTTTGTCACAACAGAATTGTTAGTCAAAAAAACTTTTTCTATTTTGGAATTTACATTTAATAATGACAGACATGCTTTAATAATAACTTTAGAAAGAGTAGGATATTTTACATAACCACCAGCATTTTTTATATTAAAAACTGCATTCCAATATTTACAGATATTTTGGTCATTATCATAATCATTCATAAGCAAAGTCGCATCTTCACACATGTAAAGAATCCACTATTCATTCATCTTATCAAAGCCTGAAGTTTATTCACGAGGAATATGTTAAATTAATCTGCTAAATGAGCTCCTAGACTCTCCCTCTTTTTATTATAAGGAGACAAACACTGGAAATCTTAGAGTAAAGGATTTATAGAGAGTTTTTGAAGCAAATGCTTAGAAGTTGCTATGTAGCAACTTCTGACACTTTGTAGAAATGTTGTTTTATTCGTAATCTTTTCCCGTATTGCTGTTGCACCATGACCTATTTCAATCTTGTTTTTAACTTTAACCAGTTTTTTCCTGAATCAACATTTATTTATTGCAACTTTACTCTATTTTTTTCACAGATTTCTTCTGGATTTAAAAATTTAAACATGGTACTGCGAACAAGTTAATTTAACTTACTGTACATCACATGTACTAAAGGATAGACTTTTTGCATTAGAAGTAAATATGGTTAAAAAGTTTTACAAAAAATGAAACAAAATGCCGATATGCCAAAGTCTTAGAGTCTTTCAAATGTTTTATAATTCGAAGATGTCTATCAGAAAGAGGATATTTCGACTCTTTAGATACTTTAACAATAAAATATTTATTTAGAACATCATATTGCTCATCGATTTTCTCACAAATTGACCCCATAGTTAACCAACTTCTCTCAACATAACGAAGGAAACTAAGTCTAGTTAAAGTTTCTTCCAGCATTTCCAACTGTAAGGAATGATAATCTTCTCTTCTTGAAAGGGATAGCTTGAAAAATTGATGAATACCTACAGAAAATCTATCAATAATACAATCAATTGTATCAATACCCTTACATAGTGCTCCATGGATTATGTATAAGCAACACATACCCAAATAAATTAATAATGGTAAACTTTGCTCTTACTCAATTCACGATTTATTTGCTTTGAAACAGCTAAATTAACTCTTAGTCCATTCATTGACAACTGCATTAATTTTTCTAAATTCAAACCATTATTTTCAATAAAATTAAATAAAATTTTTACAATTTTATTGGCTTGGAATGTTTTAAAAAATGTGATTCGAGGTAACAAATGACATTTTTTCCTTGTTTATCAGCCCAATAGATGTAAATATCCAACTGTTTCCTTGTTTTATAGTAGTTTCCTCAAAAAGTTAAACAAAATGTAAAGTGCTGATATCCCGAAACAAAAAAATTTAGAAATATGGAGCTAGTCCAAAATTAATCATATATCTGACTTTTTATATCAAATAATTTGAGATTTTTTGCTATGGAGGAATCGTCAAAAATTTCTCCGTAAATGTTTGCTAAATCTTTCAAAGTTGAAAAAGAATAATTATTTTTTTATTGCCACCAAATCTAAAATGGTTTTCTCTGATGTTGTTTTGGGAAGCCCTGATTTGTTATTCACTACTACAGTCGATGTCGAGAATTCAGATGAAATTGATGACTTGATAGTAAATAGTGTTTGATTCTTGTAACAGCTCATAGATTTCTTGTGTTTTAATCTGCATGAGCAAGCACTTGTCTAAAATCCATATTTAGAACACTGAATTTGCTTTTGCATATGAAACATTCCTCAGAATGAACATCCTCAACATTTCGGCACCATGTCTTAGGCTTTTATTCCCATCTTGAATTGCCAATCATTTATAGGAAAATTTCATTTTCCTCGGCATTTTTAAAAGAAAATTAATTTTTTTCAAAAAATAAATTCTAAACTTGCTAATAAACGTTCTTCAAAACACCCATCAAAATTGTTCAAAATGACGCGTTAAGCATTTCCCGCATGCGCATAGGCAAATAATTCTCACAATTTTGCCATCATTATTAATTGTTGTATAAATACTAAAAATAGAATCTTTCGACAGTAAAGGCAAAAAATTGAATTTAATAGTTAAACCAAACCTAAATTTTTTTGATGTCAGACATTCGAGACCAATGGCAGAAAATCAGGAGGAGAAAAATGTTTGGCAACCTTATTTTCTGTTTGAAAAATAACAAAAAAGGGAAACGAATTTCTTTTTGAATGGAAAGCAGTTGAAAGAAAAAATATATTGCACAGGAAGAAAAATTTACCACTGAAAAATGTAAAATTATTAATAATTAAATTTTCAAAGGAATATAATAAAAAATTAAGGAATTCCAGGATTTATTTCGTAAAATAAGGACATTTCAGGACGTTTTTTAAAAAATCAGGAATATAAGGAATATTAGGACAACTCCAAGACCTGAAAACGTAAAATTATTAAAAATTAAACTCTCATAGGAATTTAATAAAAAATTAAGGAATTGCAGGATTTATTTTGTAAAATAAGGACATTTCAGGACGTTTTTTAAAAAATCAGGAATTTAAGGAATATCAGGACAACTCCGAGCCCTATTTATTTACTAAATGGAATGACTCCATAAAACAAATTGAGAAAAGTGATAAAAAAAGTGTTTTAAAGATTCAGGTTTTTATATTTACATGCGATTTTTATGGTGCTTATTTTGTTATAACTGAAATTTGTTCTGAATATAGTCATATTATATACAGCTTTGAAAATAGATTATGGAACTGAAACATCCATGTGATGAAAAGCAATTGTTATTCAACCACAGCTACTTTTACGCAATTTTATATCTATGTATGTAATTACTTAAGCATAACTTTACACAAAAATATTCTTAAAAGATAATTTTACAAAACTCTTAAAACACTTGATGGGAATAATATATTTAAAGGTTATGCGAAATACTTCGCTATTACAATTCATGCAAAATTTTTACATTCATAAATAGCAATATGAGGTAGAGTGGCATTATATGTTGAGAAAAACTATTTAATATTATAAAAAAAATTTACAATATTTATTTTACATGGACAATAGCCCTTTTGTGTAAAATTGAAAGTCTTAGCACCAGGGATTGTAAAATTTCTAATTTATCACAACCACAAAAATAGAAATTTTTTTAATATTTGGTAAATATTTTATACTTGTTTTTATAGCAAAATAAAAGCAAATATTGATAGAAAATGACAGAAGATATTCATATTAAAAACTTAAAGATTTAGAATAAATTAATTAATTGCCTTTGAGATTTCACTTGAAAATAACACTTCTGAAGTTAATAATAAAGAAATAGATGCACGAATAGGAGAAAAATGATACGGTATGTAATAATTTTATACCTTAAGTCAGACATTTTACATGTGTGTAGAGAAACTCCACATAAAGAATTATATCAGTCTTTGAAAATATTAACAATTCATGTTGACTTTCAATGAACTTTTAAGTAATCATAAGACAAAAATATTTTTAAAACGCTTTGTACTTAAGGTTGCATTTACATTTTTCAAATTATAATTCACGATTTTGTAATTTAATTAGATATTATGAAAATAAATTATATTTCAATGAGTAATGTTATTGCAACTTAGTGAGAACACTATACTGCAAATTCAAAGTGTAATTAAAAACACATCAGTTTTGGCAAACTATCAAAACCAAGACTAAAAAAATTTCAGAAATCATAATGCTACAATATAATAAGCATGACTTACTTCCAACAGATATTCATGACTTTTAAAAAGTCCTGAAAAAATCTCAGTTCTCAGAGCCATAAAAATTCAAACTGGAAAGATTTTTAACGATTTCCAAGAATTATAGAAACTTTTATTGGATAAATTAGTCCCTATAAACCATGTAACAAAAAAACTTGTTACGAGAATCACATATACTGCTTTTCCATTTAGAATATATTGCTCATAAAACAGTTTTAAGAAAGCATTTTTCATATATTTAAATTTCCATAAAAATAAGATATATTTTTACTGAAATAAAAATAGATGAAAATTTTTGTTGACATTGAATTAAAAAGATTTTATAAGTATCACAGAGTAATTTAATTCAGAAGAAAAATATAAATTCTGTAATAGTTAGGAGTTTTAATTTCCTTCAAAAGAAACAACAAAATCAGAACTGGGAATTATAAATGTTTATTATTATATAATGTAATGAATGAGGCTAATCTAAATCACTAAGTCATGCAATTGTACTTTTTCAGTTATAAATTTTGAGGACAAAAATATCTAAATTAAATGTTAATACCAATCAATAGATTCCAGAAATTGTTTATTACAACAGCTTAACACAATTAATACTAACATTATCTGAATTTCTTTCCTGTTCAATTGCTCCTAAGCCATCATATTGAAATTCAGGTCTGGTTTTTAATAAATCATCAAATATTTGATTTGTTAATTCTTCTAGATCAGGAAAGGAGCGAGTTGATCGTAATTCATTTCCAGATAACTTATCTTCAACAGCATATGGTTCTAAAATAAATGGCAAAACATAATGATTAAAACTAATTCCTTTTAAAAAAAATAAATTAATCTACATTGTATTTCAATCAAGTAAATATGTTTATTTCAGTCAAATGAACATCATGTTTTTGCCTTTAGTCATGTGTCTACAGCTTAGTATTATAAAACATTTTTATCTTCAATACTAAACCAGCTTGAAAAATAAATAGAAATTTTAAAAAGTAGAAATGAAAATAACCTTCTGAGAATTATAAATCAAAATAATATGCATATTATAACCAAATTATCAACACATCTTTTGAACTGTCATAAAAGAATAAGTTGATGAAGCTCATCATATAATGAAAAAATTAACAGGAATAATAATTGCAACTGTAATTTGTATTATACTATATGTAAAGATAAATATATCTAAAATATTAGGTAATAAAACATTTAAATAAATAATTTTCATTAAATAAGTTCCAATTAAGTATACATCCTAATAGTTCAAACAATATAAACAAGTCTGAAATGAACTTTTCAGTGAATGAACAGTTTACAAAGATTTACATTATAAAATTGATTATCATAGATGCAGAAATAAGTGATTTGAATAATGTGATTTGAGTATAAACATAAATTACAAGTGATTTCCTTCCTAGACTTAAAAAAACATTTACATGGAAAACATAAAAATAACAAAGTTCTACATGTTTCTTGAGTTATAGCATTCCTTCTAATCTGTTCATAATTATATTTAGTATAATTAAGATAAAATAAATTTTAGCGATTAATTATTCGAATTTCTCCTATACGTATCAACTCTATCAACAAAATAAACTTTTGAATTATTAAATGAAGAGCCCTAGGAAAAATTTAAATTATGAAGAAATCAAACAGAAGTAAAATTCTTTTAATTTCCTTCAAGAAAAATTTCTAATAAGCATGTAAAAATTTAAAACATGTTAAAAAAAAAAAAAAAAAAAAAAAAAAAAACACAATCAA
>JAPDSC010159109.1:91898-132784 GCA_026290005.1 Latrodectus geometricus
AAAAAAAAAAAAAAAAAAAAAAAAAAAAACAAAAATTTTTTTTTTTTTTTTTTTTTTTTTTTTTTTTTTTTTTGAGACAGGATCAAACTCAATAAGAATGTATAATTGAATATAATTATATCATATTTTGAGCTACTTCATTAGCTATAAATAAAATAAAATTTTTTTCAGATACAGAGAAATGATAGAACCAGCTTGATAAAGAGTAGTAGTAATGATTTATTAATTTACCCAACTGTAATCTCAATAATTAAAATTTATTCTGTTTGTCACGCCATAATATTAAAGAATTTGCACATTATCACAATTTTTATTTCCTTCCAACATTGCTAATAAAAAAACTCTAATTTCCAATTACCTAACATCAATATTGCGACAGGCATACAGAAAAATAATAGGAAAGCAAGAGGATAAAAACAAGTAGAATAGAAATTAATACAAATTCACATGAAACTATTTTCAAAATATTTATGGAGTGCAAAAGTACATATTCGTTACCTAATTTAATGTTTCTTGAAATATCAGCATTTAGCAGATAATTAAATAACAAATAACTTCAAAATAAACTTAATTAATATGCAATTTTTAAGAAATTTAGAAACACTTCCCATTTTTAACATAAATCAAAAGATTTTTATGTTCACAATTATTTTTATATAATCAATTGAAAGCTTTTTACAATTTATCCATATTTTATAACTAATATACTAATTTCATATTGCACCAAAACTTTTCCTACACACCTTACTACTTGCATTTAATAATTGCTAATACGTTTAATATAATAAGAAAGGATACCTTGAACATTAATATTTTTATTTAATTTTTGCAATTTAAACATCATATTCAAGAAAGTGAAAACAAAGTAAAATAAAATATGTATACCAATTTTCCAAAAGCAAACAACATCTGGAATCTGGGTAAAAGTACTAAACTAATCATCATAACTTCTATCAAATCACTCATATTTTTTGTTAAGAATTATAATTATCACAGATTAACAAAACTTTTAAAGAGTGATAATATTATTACGTTAGTGCTCAGGACTATGAATCTTTTGAATCTTTTGTATTGAATCTTTTGTAATAATTCAATCAATTTTTTTACTGTACTGCTTTCTTACACTGAATGTATGGGGAATAAAATTGTTTTACAAAAAGAATACTGTTGTAAACAATACTACAGAAAGCATAACTATAGATAAAATTTCTTTAAATGTAGTAGTTAAACTAGCTTGAAATCTTATTTTTTAAAAAAATCCCTGGTTTTGCACCAATAAGATATTTCAGACCAATATGTTGTATAGCATAAAACAATTTCCTTGAAACAAATTTCAAAACGTTTACTCTAACAAAAACAAATAATTTGCGAAAAAAAGCTCACCAGTAGTGTTCAAAAATAACTCCTTAACTTCTACAATTATTCGTTGATTATCAATAGTTGTAATTGGAGCATTTAGAACAACAGATTTTTGCAAAGATGCCTAGAAAGAAAAAAATAATTAATATACATTACATCAATCATACATTAATGATAAAAACATTTGTTTCATGAATTTTGTTTTTTTTAGAAGATTTATTTCGAAATGTAGTCAAAACAATACATTTACAGGGGAAAAAAAAGATAACATTACTCACTACATAAACAAACAAAAATTTGAAGAAATCCTAAGCATTAATAAGTGTTCAGATATAACAATGATTACAAAATATTTATAACAATGTTTAGAACAAAATTCAGAAAATAAAAAACATGTTTCAACTTGAATCAGAATTTATTAATTATACTGAAAACTTAATTTAAGGGCAATATAATAAAACAAAATATAAAAAAATACTCTCTAATTGTTCAAGTTATGTGTATACATTTGTAAATTAATATGAGTAATAAAATTTCTTTTTAATTTACAGCTGTATTTCTTACATTTTCCTTCAGTTAATGATACCTCTCATGTTGCCAATGACTGCTGCTATGTATCAATGGCAAAATATTTTAAATTCCTTACAAATGAACTTCAATTTATCTTTAGTACTATTAGATTATTTTTTAGCATAAAAAAATGGTAAGCATGATTTAATACTAGTAAAATGAGCATTTTATTCGATTCAATATTTTAGATTTTGCATAGTTATCTATAGATATTATCCTACAGCTTTACATCTGCATTGTAATTCTTAGCATTTTAATTTGGATAAAAAATATTTTACGTCTAAGTGTTTCTTGAGATAAGTACTCAAACATCAACAATCACAATTTAACAAACACAACAAATTATTGCTAACATTGTATGTTGTGATAAAAATTCAACTTTAAAATTTCAAATTAAAATCAGAATGTGGAATTTTTCTACATTTTACAAATCCTTAATATTTTTAAATATCAAAGTTCCACATATTGGTGCCAATAGTAGGAGCAGGAATAAACAATTTTTTTTTTTAATTTCAGATATTTTTTATTATTTTCCATACTTAAGAGACCTTTATACATAAAAAATGTGAACATGTCCCACAAATATCTTCTCACATTTCTTATCATCTATTAATAAATGACATTTTTACTCAGATTACAGCTAAATTTATTACAAAAATCTTAAAAATATGAACCTGTATCTTGAAAATACAAGGAACAAAATATTGGAGGATGGAAGAAAGTGGCTTCTTTTTAAATTGATACATTAATATTATAGCTGTGCCAAATATTGGAGAGTGGAAAATTTAAGTGATTTTTTAAGCAGTCATGTCAAAATAGATGAAAGAAGAAAAGAGCATCTCATTTTCAAAATAACAAATTTAAAAAATTAACCCCTTGGCATACAATGACGAGTTAGACTCGTCATTCATTTCATCAGCAATTGGAGACTTTGACGAGTATTACTCGTCATTGTATATCAAGAGAGATGGATTTTATGCATCAGTCTGATTTATAAAAAATCAAATTCCATGATGGAATGCACTGTTTCCTAACATCGACTCCCTTTGAAGTTGAGCGAAAAATAATTGATATTTTTCAGTTGCCTTGAGTTACATTTAATTTGTATGTCAAGGGGTTAATACTCTCAAATATTTTTTCAGCTTCTGAGATATAGTTTAATAACTTTTATACATCAAAAGGAGGGTAATATTAGAGTACTTTAAAAAATTTTAAAGATCTAATTTAATTTTATTTTTAATAAAAAAATATAAAGAATATAAGTTTGTCATAAAATATAAGCAAATTACTTTCCTGTAAGAAAATTAACAATATTAGTTTATTTTTATTTAAAAGGCATTTTTCAGAATAGTTTTAAACCTATTAAAATTAGTTACTGTATTTGATATATTACACAGAAGTATTGTAATCAATATTTCTAAAAATTGCTAAAGAAATAGTTATGTACATGCTAGCGTATTACTTTAATTATCCTCGTCAATATCCTTCAGTTTAACTGGCATCAATTTCCATTAACATTTTAAAAATTATAGAAAGAAAAATGTAAATCACATTAATTTTTTTTTTTAAATCTTTTTTAACAATATTTGGGTGCTAATGATTCCTGATGAATTATATAGTGAAATCCCCCAAATTCTCTGATGTTTTTTGTTTCAATTTAGTTACAATACCTGAATGTTTGCCAGCCATGGTAGGAGCACCATCCGTAGTTGTGATGCAAAGTACATTGCAGTTGAGTTCATATTTTGCTATCAAATGCTGAATTGCAGAATAAATATCATTTGCTGTACATATCAATGGAACACACTTTAAGAGTTTTATAGTTTTTTCGAAGTTAATACCTCGTATAAAAACAGCAAGTTGAGCTGTATCAACAGTATCAGTGCTCTCATCAACAGCCAGTAAAAAGTTTGTAAATTCCTTCATTTTTTCCTTCAGTTGAAAAACCAAATTTTGAGATAAATCATTTATTTTTGAAGCAACAGTATTTCTTGACAGCGAAATGTTTTGAATTATTGACTTTTGAAATGGAAACATACTATCTTTAATAAAACCACCATCAGTGAAAGGTTTTGATCTTTTCACAATTTCTAATGCAATACTAAAACTTAATTTCAGGATATCTTTGCTCTCAGAATTAGCTATAGTAAACATTGATTGTTGACTTTGAAATTTAGATTTTAAAGAAGACAATGAGTACATTCTTATTTTTTCAGTGTAACAATCGAATTTTGATTTACGATTCAAATCATAGTGTCTCTTCAAGTTAAACTCCTTACAAACAGCAACTGTTTGATTATGAATCAAGCACAGCGGTTTACTTTTCCATTCTATGAAAAAAATGCAATTTCTAATTTAGACTGAAAAACTCTGTACTCACTATCAACTATACGTTTTTGTGACATTATGCCAAAACCGTAAAAATTATGGAACTTGACACAATTATGAATATTGCACACGCACAACCCAAACAAATGCACATTACCTTCACAATCACTACTTTGCAGTACAACTAAAATCCTTCTCTGACCCTATTGCTTCAATTACTCGACTCAACTGACTTGTGTCGTGACGAAGGAGTCCTTTTATATCGATAAGGAAGGTTAGGTTCTAGTCTAGACTGGAAGTGCATGGAAGATTCTATGGTTTTCAACAAAAATAAGGGGGTATTTCCTATTGTTGCTAATAGATGGCGTTATTGTCTATCTCTCTTGCTTATTAACACTGCCCTTGAAATTACTTATAAATGTAGTGAGCACATTTTAAAACTTCCATAGAGGAATCGAGTGAGGTCTAAATGCTTTAAAATACATGATTATTCTTTCTGTGACATTGCGATCGAGGGCTTTATTGATACGCCCCAGAAGTCCAGATGCGGCCCATATCTTTGACATGACAGCTCTAAATGATACTATGTTGTAGATTCTGCATCTCTATTACACTTTTGCAACCATTTTAAATATTTTTAACCATTTATTCTTTTCTGCTTTAACAATAAAATGATTGATTTAAATAACTCTTTAGTAACCATTAAACTTTAGTTTCATTTTAACTACTAAATATGGTTTAAAAACATTTAACTTTTTCCTTTCAGAATACTTCGCTTATTTATAAGGAATATTCTTCATTAATATTTCTTCATATTCTTGTTTTTCAAAATCTATTAACATTTATCCAAAAATATTTTTACTTCTAAACATAATTTTGACAATCTGTGCATTTTACTGCAGTTTGTGTGGCTTTGGTTTTTAACAAAAGTTTAATACTTTGTACTCATTTTAAAATGAAAAAACTTATACAAGCAGCTTTAAGTTCAAGAAAGAACAAACAATTTACAAATATGTATAGCCAGACAATTAAAAAAAAAAAAAAAAAACCCATACATTAAAATAAGGAGAGTTAAATCTTGAGACAATTACAACAAAACCTGTAACTTAAGGCAAGTTTCAGGAAAAATTTTGATTATGGAACCTAGAAAATATTTCTTATAGATTGTTTCATATAAAACTGAAGTAGAGACACAGATTTTGTGAATAGTATTATTTTTGCACTTAAATGACATGATACAGAGTGATGCTATCATTTATAAGCAATCTCTTTCCATATATACAAATACACATAGTGTTTTGTTCTTATTCCTAAAAGTAGTACTTTAAAAAATTCTTATCTAATTACAATATCTCAAAAAGAATGATCACTGCATTTGCTTTTATTAGAAAAGCATTCCAATATAATTAATTACTAAATAATTTCATGAATCTTTAAAAGACTTTCTAAATAATTATCATAAAAAATCTAGAAATTCAAAACATTTGTGTGTTTAAATATTTCTGCAAATTTGTCTAGATGAAAACATAAAATTTTATATTCAAAATGTATTTAAAAAAGGAGGGATTTTGAAGGAATAAATTCTGAATTTATGGAGAACTTTATTTCAAGACCTAAGCAGAAATATCACAACTACATATCAATAGTACATGTTGACTAACTTTTACAAAATATATAGAATGAGTGATATATGCCCATTAAGCAAAAAAAAAAAAATGCTTTCAATGAAATACAAATATCATATAAATATTTGTTACATTTTTTTTACTTAATTACTTTAGTACCTATTTCAGAAATAATTACTCACCTTTTGCTAATTGCAAGAAACAAAATTTTTTCAAAATGAACAACATGAAATATAAATTCACACAAGATGTGTGAAAAAAGTTCATTTACTCTTAATATCAACATTCTACTATGTTTAAAAAAATGAAAGAATATTACATAAACAATCGACAATATTTTGTACTTGATTTTTACATTGAAAGGTTTAATATTAAAAAAATATATATAAATTTAGACTTCTGCCACTCACAGAAATTATCTTGATCATTTGTAGAAGGTGTATTAATATAAAATTATACCTATTAAAAATAAGTACTTTAGTAATTGGAATGTTAAGATAGATTTGATTTTACACAGTTGTTCTTCAATTAAAATTTCTTTTTGACCTAAAATTTCTTTTAGGTCAAAAAGAAATTTTAATTGAATATTATTACACAAACAAGTAGCTTTTAAATATAAGTTAGTTAGAAAATATAATGTAGTTCCAGAAATTAGGACATTGCAAATTTTTATGAAATAGTAATTTCCTATAATTTTAAAAGAATTATAAAACTTTCATATTTCAATAAAAGAATTTGAAATAGTTTCCTGAAAAGTATTTAAGACAGCTGTATACATGAGTTTAAAAATAAACTTTTAATTATATTAATACTTGCCACAATCATGGTTACATCTTCTATTTTGTAACCGTATTTACTCAACACAGGTTTTAATATATCAACACAAATTTTATTATTTTTGGCCTTGACACCTATTGTTTTCTTGTTGGGTAACTCAACACAAAATAAAATCACTTGTTCCACCCTTATTTCTTTACAACTCAATGAAGTAACATCAGTATAATGATCTAAAGGCTACAAAATAAAAATGAGAAATTTTCATTAATCAATTTCATAGTAGATCATAAAATTTTTAATAATTTTATACAATATTAAATATTTCATAATGGGGAATTATATATCAAATAATTAGTAAATGAGAATTTCGATAATTTGGAATGCTACAGGCTGAACATCATTGAACTTATAGATATACACAGTCTATCTAGTATTTGAGTTCAAAATAATTTTAACATACACATCAGTTTTTCATAGGAAAAAAAAAAACAGTGAATTCTCTCTTTCTCTTACAACTCTTATTTTAGTTAGTGGTTAGAAAATTTGAGATTTAAGCAATTAAACTAAACTCAATATTTAATTTGAATATGTAACTTCAGTATAAGAATTAAATTTCTCAAATACTACCTAATGAAATGAAAAAAAGTATGCAGTTTCAATAGATTCTTAATATTTAATACATGTTATATGAAGAAATATGAGACTTTTTCAGTAAAGTAAGTATTTTATTAACTTTTAGAACTTAATACATTTGGAAAATTAACTAGCAAAAATCAGTATCCTAGGCATTTTTCCGATGGATTTCAATAATTTTGTTAATTTATGATGTTTTTGTGAAGCAACTTCATTATTTTCAATATCATTTTTTTCCAAAATTGATCATTAATTAAACAGTTTTGCAAATAAAAATTTTAGATTTTTAATGATAGAACTTCTATTTTTAAATTCTATTACATATTTTATGAGGAATAAATTTTTTAATTTTTAATTAAAAATGGCAACATTTTATGATACATAAAATGTACAAAATAAGCATATTTGTGAACTATTCAATGAATTTACATTTTCTCACACAAATCATAATATCACACTTACCTTATTTCTTTAAAAAATTTAGATTTTTTGAAATTTATAAATAATTATAAATAAGCATTAAAATGTTAAAACATATTATTTGTATAATTATTACATGTATCATGGAATACACACAGATATGTGGTTACTTAAGAATGATGCACTCTGACTAAAATAACTTTTTTTATTTCAATTTGACTATATTTTATGCAAACTTCCCATTTTAATTAAAACTATTTAGCAATATTTCAGCTGAACTTAAACTTTTTTAAAAGTACAATACATTTACGAAGTATATGAATCACAATAACTTATTAATTTTAAAAAATTTTATTTATTAAAGCTCAAACATAAGACATCAATGCTGAGAAAGACTGAAAATTTCTCCTTTCATATAACAGTTGTTGGAAACAAGTAAGCAAATATTCACTTAATTATTCAATTATTTCAAAAGCTGTTTCAAATTAAATTACAACTATTTCCATTTTATGATACTTAAGAATTTTACTATCAGATTCTAAACTTATTAAAACTATTTTTCCTTATCTAAACTTCAATATAAAATAACTTAAATAATGAATTTATAATTAAATATCTCAGAACAAATACTGCAATTTTTCAACCTTTAGGTCATAAATGTAAATGTAAGCACAGAGACCTGTTTTAAAAAAATTTTATAAAATAAAGTAGTATTCAAGAGTATAATACACTTGAAAGCAATATCCTTATAACAATCAAAATAAAAATAGTAAAAAATATAATACATATATTTGTGAAATATACTTCAAAATAAAAAAATTTGTAAATTCAACAAAATACCTGATGAGATCCAACAATATATGCCTCCACAGCATTATAAGTCAAACTCCTTCTTTCTAACAACTTCAGAAGCATTTCCCCTACAGTCTCACCAGTTTGAGTTCTTACTACTGTAGTTGAAAGATCTGGCAATATTACCCGACAATAATAACTATCAGAACCATAATGGGTTGGAAACAAAGTCAATTCAGCAGAATTCAAAGACTAAAAAATTTAAAAAACATATTTGAATGTAAACTAGCGAAAATGGTTTTATAGCATCAAAACAAAAAGTTTAAAAATTTTCAATATTAAAACTTTAGTTCACGTGAAAATAATATAAACAGAAAACAAGTTCCAAGATATCTTGATAACATTTGTAGAATTTTTGAAGGATTTTTATTAAAATACATGAAATCATTTTTTTTTTAATTTTAAAAATATTAATAAAAACATCACAAAAAATATATATGCATTTTTTCCCATCTCATGGACTGAACAATATTTAGCAATCACAATTTCAACATTACCACTCTTAGGTCATGAAACAAGATACTATCTTCATCAATTAAGTTCAAAGAATAGAAAACTGGCATTACTTATGATACAACTGAGACAGAAAAAACACCTTTCCTCAACAACAGCTTCTTGTTTCAATTTTTGAAAACAATAGCAAAGATCTACATTGAACAAAGCATTATGCTATAATGAATAATTTTTCAAACATTTTATTATAATTTTTGCTTGGATAAAATGACCATCTTTTATGCAGAAAAATATTAGCCTTTTACAAAACTGGGGCTTTGAAAAATAAAAAGTTATAAGCAGATAGAAACTCTCTTACAATAGTTCAGCATAATTTAATTATATCACCCTTATAAATTAAATTTATTACAAACTAGAGTTAAAAGTTCATTTACTAAATAACTAGAAAATTAACATTAAGCAAGTTTAAGGAGTAAAAATACTTAATAGCAATAATTACAACCATACTATAAGATGCTGTAAATACAATTGTGGACATACAATTACAAGTAAAATAAGTTTGCATCTTGGGAGATATTTAATTACAAAACACTTGTAAATATGGCAAAAGTTTTTAAAAATGGTTGACCTGCACGATTAAACATAAATTAAAAAAGACTGATAATTGAAAACAAAGCACTTGATAGAAGAATTTCAGAAACTACAGCTCTTGTAAAGAATCTGCATTTTCTTTAATAAACGCAAACAATAAATGTAAGAATGAAACTAATATGGAGATCAGAGAAAATTGTGAAGCATCAAATGTTGCTGACCTAAGAAAGCATTGCATTCACATAAAAATTGTAATAAGTTATGTTCATTAGATTGGCAGCCCAAATTAACTTACAATTCACCAAACAAATTGAGAACCATTGTGTACTGCATTTCTTTAAATATTAGATTCCACAAATGTCTCGTTTTTATAACTATGTGGACTAACATGCATTACAAGAAGCTTCATATACTTTTTTATTGGAATATAAACAGAAACAATACTTACTACAAACCAAACTATTGACTTGTTTGCAAAATTCTAGGAAAATATTTTTCCAAGCTAATTAAACCAGTATATAACATTAGAATTTATATTTATTTTAGTGGCTCTTTAACAAATTATATTAATGTAAATAATTATACAGTAATTACAGTTTATAATATAATAATAATTTTATTTAAGAACACACTTCACCTTTCAATTTTAATTTAATTACTAATAGTCATTTTTTAGAATGTAATCAAATGAAATTTCAAAAACATTTTATTGAATGAAGCTTATCTTTACTACATATTTTATGAATTTCACAAAAAAAGGCTACATATTTCCAACAAAAAGCATTAGTGAGTCTTGTTCAGTATCAATGTCTGACTGTATACATCAAATGATCATTTTTAAATTCTGAAAGAGTAAATTCAACACATAACATATTAATAAAGTAGGAAGATACATAAAATTAACATTTTTTCAATAAGCTCTTAAACAAATTTAGAAAATATTCAAGCACTAAGCTTTATATGATCAATAACTAGTCCTTTAATTCAGAAAGCAAATAAAGAACACACAACAAAAAAATCTACTAGTTACCAAACATATCCATTTCTATATATTCTCATTAAATTCCTAATCAATCATATAAGTTTTCTATAAAAGAGTGCATGTTTAATTTACTTTTAAGATAGTAAAATAATATTAATAAGACATAATAATAATTTATTTAAAATATTCATCATAAATTTAATCGGGTTAAATTAAATCCATGGTAAATTTATAAATTAAAATTAAAAAGCAATTTCAATAATATTTCTAAATTGCAAGTACTTCTCTTGAAGACACATTTTTGTAGATCATTCCAACTCCTGTTTCACTACTAGTCAAGGAAGATCTATCTGTCATATCTGACTGAGTTGAACTGGTATCATCAAGCTTATGTGAATCCTTCTCTTTCTTTTTCTTTTTAAGTGACTTTCGTATTTTACACTGTCTATCCCAAAGTTTGCTTCCACTACATTTTGATTCATTGGATTTTGTTTTACTTACTAGAACAAATAAAAGCCTCAGTAAATTTCATAAAGCAAATATAATTCGTACTTACACTCACACAATCATCAGAAATTCATTTTAAAGTTGTAAAAGAATAATATTAATTTGTCAGATTAATAATAATAAATAATTTACATTTTAATTTGAAGTCATGCAGTTTAATTTAAATTGTCAGGCAGTTGAAATTTAAGGATGTTTTCCCTCAATAAAGTAAGTAAAACTAAAATCTTATTTTCAATTCTGAACTTTTTTTTAAATTAAAAATAATTTTTTTGACCATTTCAAAATCCATCTACAATATTAACTCTTGCGACTGTGAACAAAATTTGTTAGCATGCCATTTGATTCAACTATATGGTGTGAATGGTTTAATACCTTAATTATTCATATATTAAAATACTGTACTAATTGCTAATAAAAATGTTAAAACATGACTTTCATAAAACATGAAAAATAGCATATTATTAAGCAAAAAATATTCACTTTAATAATAATGAATTCAAACCTATTCATTATTCAATCTTACTTATTACAAGTTGGAGATTGTTTTTAATATAAAAATATTATCTGTTTTGCCAGAAGGTTAAAACACTTCACAATCAAAGCAATTTCTGGGAAAGTATTTACTACCATAAAAAATATATAACAGACATTTTTTTTAAAATCAGTATTTAGAATCTGTCGTTATCTTTATATATTAAATATTAAGCTATTTAAAAATAATACAATGAAAGTTCCATACAATAAAGATTCAATTGTAGCACAGTTCTTAAATATTTAGCATTCAGAAACACATAATTCAAATATTTTCCACAAAGTAATGGAAATTAAAAATATTATTTTTTTGTCTCAGAAATGTAATAATAGTTTGTCTACAGTAACATTATCATTCAGCAAAGAAAACTTAACAAAATAATGGAGCTGAAAAATATCATTATTTATATAACATCATTATTTAATATAAGGTAGTTAAATATTTTTTATATTAATTAGAAATTTAAGAATCATGCAGTTGCAAATTATAAAGTACAAAAATCCCTTAAAGGAATAAAAATGAAAATTTAAAAATTTTTTACTTATGTTTAAGATGCCAGATATGTTGTTGTTGTTAATGACACTTGGCGACGCCAAGCCCGCCCGTCACAATGACTAGGCAAATGAAGTCAGAGAGGGAGCGTCTTTCGTTTTTTAAAAGAGCACCCTCATTCGAAGGTGGAAGTACTTTTGGTTCATAGATGGCAGCACCACCTGAAACTTCCAATTTAGAGATTGAAACCATTGAAGCTCCAAAGCCTGGCTCCAACCACCCCCAGAGGTATTAATTTATTATGAGAACATGGAGGACATTGCGACCCGACGGATTTAACGTGCCCCAGTCGCCACTAGTGAACACGACGGATCTTCGGCTAAGCCGGGATTCGAACTCACCACCTTTTGGTAACAAGAAGGACGCCCTAACCAACCAGGCCACTGTGGCCCAGATACCAGATATAAAATTGTTAATGTAAAATCAATTTGAAATGTTTGTGAAAAATACATTTACAGACATCTAACTTAAATAGCAATTATTAGTCTGTATTTAAATAAAATTAAAATTTAATAATAATAACATTTTGCAATAAAATATTCCATTTAATGTAACAATAAATAGAATTTGGAAAACTTAAGAGGGGAAAAAAGAACAAAGTTGCCAATTACTTAAAACACATTCATTATAATTTAATAAATTCTGCAAGAATATATTATAAAGCTTTGCTCTTCCATAAGCCTTCTTAAATTAATATACATAATTAGTTTTATTTCATGGAAATACTCTATTTCATATTATCAAAAAAATGATACTTACATTTATGCCATGGTATCAAAGATTTTCTTTTCTTCATTTCAACACTAGTTTTCTCTTTTTCATTATCAAATACAGAAGAATCAGAAAGCTGTCCTTGATACAATAATGGCTGACCTTTCATTTCTCTTAACATACATTCTTTAAACATAGTAGATTTTAAGAATCTTTGGTAACAATCAAATTTCATTAAATTAAATATCTGCAAAATAAAAATATTCAAATGATTATATATGTTGAAGAAAAGAATATAGTCCTTAAATAAAACTAGGGAAGTTCTCTTAAATCTAAACATCAAAATCAAAATAAAACAGTGGAAAATATTGCACATATAATAAATAGTAAGCAGAATCAAAAGCTATTGTAATAAAAAAAGCAGACTTCAAAAAAAAAAAAAAAAAAAAAAAAAAAAAAATTATTGAACTGTGAAGGCATCTCACACAAGCAGTATGTACATCAGAAAATTTTAATACCTGTTTTTGAGCAGGTAAAAAGAGATCTGGAGTGGCCGCATTTATACCTTCCTGTGCAACCTGCCGAGCATGACTATCTACATTTACTGGCTCATGTGCCCCTATGCATAAATGCTTATTATAGATTTCTTTTGCCATTTCAGTCATCTAAAAAAAATCCACTGTTTCATTAATCTGTAGAATACATTAAGATTAAAAGTATTAACAAATAAAAATAATTTTCATGTTTTGATCAATATTTAAAAGTTATTAAAATAAAAACACTTAAATCTTTAAAAAAAATAAATAGCACATTTAAGAAATGTAGAATGAAAATGATCTCAAACTATGCAATTTCATATTCATTATTACATGTTAATCATTATCTATGTAAATATTCTTTAAAAAAGGCATTGATAAAAATTAAAATTTTTCATAATAAACAATTTAACATAATTGTACATATAACTGAATGCGGAATACTATTTATATATTTCCAACAACTAAAACAGAGTTCTTTAATTTCAAGTTTTCATTGAAATGTGAATAAAATTTTAGGGAGGAAAAGTTTTATTTTTAATTTGATAAAATTGAATATACATTTATGACAGTCTTGTACTTAAATCAAAACTAATGAAAATTTTTGACAAATATTCATGAATTAATGTTTTCTTTTTTTTATTATTTTTTTTTAAACATTTATCACAAAATTGGAGCTCAAGTTGGAAAAAAATATATGTCTTTTAGAATAATGTAATTAGACTTTATAAAAAGTCCTACTATAAACAAAATTATACCATTTTATGCAACATGTATACTTCAGAACAATATATTATAAAACAATTAGTTTTTCTAATCTTTGACCTCTTAATCTTATAAAATTGGAAATTACTAATTGGTTAACATGATTTTATAAAAATTTAAGCATATTGGATTTTAAAAAAAATAATAAAAAATATAATTTTAATATAAATTTATGAAAATGAAAGTCAAATTTACAAAAATTTAAATTTAAAACTTACCAATGATTGGTCTTTCAACTGCCGATATTTCTCGCATGCAATCCAGAATGTTATATTTTCTTGACTAAATTCTTTTTTCAAAAATTCCTATGAACAATTAATTTTAAAATTTATTTTCATTTGAAAAATATCCAACACATAAAAAAATTTTAAGAATATTCAAAAACAAAGTAAATGCAAATGAATAAGAAATCCATATTAAAACTCATTTTAAATGCCCCATTATATTGATACTTCTAAACATTTATAAATGCAAATGCTGATAAGTTAAAGACACAAAACACTCCCTGAATTTCCCTTTTCAAAAGAATAGAATTTTTTTTATTATTATTTTCATAATGGTATTTCTATGCATAATAGACTTATTCAGCAAAAGTTTAAAATGCTATAAAAGTAATCATGTAAGATAGCAATATTCTGCTTTATCAAATGGGATAAATAACAAAATAAAGAAAAACCTTTGGAAATATACAGAATGTGTATAATTTAAAACTCAATTGGAGCTTGAAGCTTCAGCTTTAAGCTTCCATTGAGTTTTACTCCTATGGCAAAACTGAGTCAGACTTTTTTGCTTCTCAAATTACTTTTCCAGTAGCTGAAAAGAATAGTAAATGTTAATTGTCAAGGTTATGCAAAAAAATTCTTTGTGGGTGGGAAATCAAACTAAATAAACTCTAGTACTTGATACTAAATAATCAATCAATGAAAGCAAATGAAAGAAAAGTAATAAAAGAATATAAATTTTAAAATAAGTCAACACTGATTTTCAATTTATTCCCTTACAGCATTTTTTGAAAGAGGATTTCCAGAGAATCTCAAAAATATTAACATAAATTTATAAATCATGATACTCAAATTTTATCCATACTCTGGTCTTTTAATCCTTAAGGAAAAAGTTGGTAGATAATATTGATTGCAATAGGAAGAGTGGAGATATTTCATAGAGCACAAAAATTTTTAATTGTTTTGGACCAATATCAGTTTACCTTTAGATTTTATTGAAATACATAGCTAATTCTTAATACAAAATTTTATTTTATTCTTCAAATGACACATCTTTTATCATTAACATTTAGATCGTGCAAAAAAAAAAAGGTGTTTTGAGTTTCCATTGTCATAAACAGTATTTCTAAAAATTTAAATTTCTTTTCTGCATTTTCAAATTTATCATTTCATTTAAATTACCCACTAACAATTCATGAAAAAATCTCATTTCTCTTTTACATCTTCCTTCTTTGCTTCTCTAATGTAGGCCATCTCTTAACTTTTCATACTACTTAACTTTTTATTTTAACAAGTTGGATTTGAATACCCTTAATAAAGCAGAGAAGAAACCTAACAAAAAAACTTTCTTAACAGAAAAGTCAATTCTGTGTGAAAACAGTAAAAAACGATTAATAAAGTAATTATAAGCAATTTTTTATAATTGAAATCTTAATATAAGAAAAACAAATGAGCAACCATAACTTTAATGGTTTTGAACAGTTCATAATTTTTCCATTTAATGTACAAAAAATTGCAGTTAGTCAAGTTACAGTCATTGCCCTGAATACTTCTGAAAAGAGCAACAAACAATTTTTTATAAAAGAAAATATTAATCTGGTACAAAAATAACTGAATTTCTAAAAACTTATGATAAATGCATTTTTCAATAAGTGACACTTCATTTTGTATATTTATCAAAGAACAAAAAAGCTTTGAATAATTTTATGAAAAAAAAAATTCATATTTACAATCAGACAAGAAATAAAATAATCAACCAGTACTTTCACTTCTCCAAGATGAAAGCCCAAAGAACATGTTATATGTGATATGACTAAATAAAATGCAATAAAAATTTATAACAAAATCTGGTACATCTTGATTTCCATGGAACCCAGGATGAAAACGACTACAGTTTATTGCCAAGCTACAACAATCACTCGCACATAATTTGTGGTTTCCATAATGTTTAGCTGTTTATCGCACTTGATAGATATTAATTCCTCTGCCCAGCAGTACATGAAACATAATGCTGTTAAAAATGGTATTTTGGAATAATTAACCTAAGTGTCAGATAAAAGGGTCTTTTTTTTATAGTTTTTCACATTGCACCTCCATATACTTTCCTTCATACATAGTTTCCTGTCCATTTACATATATTCTATTGTGAGGGAGTACATCTATTTCCTTGAAAACCAAGCAGCATCTTCCTCACTTTTCAGTAAATTAAAAATTGTCAACCTTTTTTTTAACAAGACTAAAATAGAAAAAAAAATATTATTTCACATGGTTCTAATGCAAATCGAAAGTGAAAGTCTATATACTTGCTCCACAGTTATGGTTGCTTCTTTATGTAATTTGGCGATTTATCCTAGTAGCCATGGAAATCAAGATGTACCCAAAATCTAAATATCCAAAATAAACAAAAATCTTTCCTCGCTCTTAAATAAATAAAATAAAAATGTAAACTTTAGAAGCAAAGGAAAAGATAATTTGTTATATACATATAACATTCATTTACACTTTAGAAATGATCTAGAAGTTGAATGATATCATAAATAAAGTACAAAAAAATTATAAATATGTAGTACTCACTAGCAATTTAAGTAATCAAAAAATAAAATTATATAATCAGAAAAACTTACTTTCTGTTGATATATTAACTATACAAAATAATGAATGAATGATTCAATTAAACTAACTTGAAACAAAATTAGAGTTATCAAAATAAAAACTTAAAATTGTAATGGTGATAACCTACACTTTGATTTTCCTTGAAATAATATGCTCATTTGGTTACGAATCTCCAATCGAGAAGATGGAAAAATGCTTCTCTTTAAATATCTCTCCGCTCTCTTAATAATTATGACTATTTAAAAATATGACTATTTATTCTTTGAAACAATAACAAAATTTTTTTAAATAAATAAAGGTGTAAGATAAAAGAACATGATTTTAGGGAACACATCAGATTGATTTTAAAGTCCCTTTCAGAGTTTTTTAGCAGAGGATGACCATTACATAACATACATGCGAATCTTGTTATTTATATCATTTGAGTGCCTTTCAAGTCTAATTCTTATAAATAATAATAAGATTCACTTAGTGAAAAGCAATTTATTTCATTATCTTTGAGGTGCTTACATAAGTACATCATAGTTTTACATCAGAGCAAACATTTTTTTTCTTATTATCTCTGTGCAAACTGCCTATGGCATCAGTCTTTCATCAAGGAGCCATCAAAGTTGCTGAATGAATGAAGTTTGAAATATTTTTCATTCGCTAATTAGGGCTTCATATATAAGAACAAGGTTAAAAACAAGAATAAAGCTGAAGACTTAGATTTTACATTATTGTCACTGACCTTAATAAGCATTTTGTGTTTATTAGAAACAATATAAATATTTAAATCACGACTGCAACACGTTAACAAGAACATGTTGTACTATCATTACACATAGTGGGTAAAGAATATAAAAAAAAATTCTTCTTAATGATCAAGCCCCAGTCATGTATGTGATAAAAATTAACATTCACAAACTATCTTGTTAATATAAAAAGAAAACACTGAATTACTTTACAAGAATTTTACAGCAATTTTGTTAAAATTGCTGAAGAAGGAAATAAAATGAGATATATAGAACTACTAGAATATTTGAACAAATATTTCTTATTCATTTGATGATATAATTACCTTTTGCTTCAGTACTTCTTTTAATTATTTTATTTAGATTTAAACATTGATTATAAAGTAGATAATAAGAAAAGTAATATTATTACAAAAAATTTTATCCTATTACTTACTTTTCCTTTTAGAAAGAATTCTAAAAAACTGTTATCAGGAATTATGAATTGACAAAGTCTAAATAATTCAAGTTTTCAAACAATGTACTAATAAATATTTTGGTATGTTACTGAAATAACTGACTGATTTCTGAAGACTTTTTAATTATCTTAAATGCAGCCTTAAAAATCTTGTTTTTTAAAAATATTCAATATGCTGAAAAATTTTAACTTTTAAAACTTAATATACTCATGAAGGATCCAATTAAGTTATGTTCTTGCTTACACTAAAGGTGTGTAATCCAGCAGGATCTTCCAACAGAACATTAAATCCAGCTGCCCAACTTCCAACTCTACCAACATCTATAGGTCGTTCTGAAGCACAACTACTACGATGAGATGTATCACTCAAGCGATCTAGTGCCAACATGCTACTTGAAGTGGAAACTTTACCACTAGCTAATTCTCCATCAGATACTGTACCTGCCTATAAAAAATTTTGCAAAGTAAAATAAATATTAACATATTATCCATAATAAATATATTTCATATGTTAATTTTACTAATATTCCACATAAATAATAAAACTTGCATTAATTTTTATGGCGAAGATTCTCACAACATAATACATTTAAAAAAGTTAGAAGAAAAATATCTATACTTTTTTATATAGTAACTGAAAGTAAATTTCAAATTTAATACTTTTAATACTATACTTCAAACTTTAAAATAATAAGCATTAATCTTGTGCACCATAGCTTCAAGGATATTGTTTTATTTTTAAGAAATAAATTATGGTATGAAACGATTAAATATAATTACTAACTTGGGAAGCAAATGTGTTACTCCTAGCAGCAATATTAAAATTTATAAAGATTCGTACTTCAGATAATTTTTTAAATAATAACCAAAAAATAAGATTCACAAAAATGTTGTATATATAGAGTTGTAAGTACTTGGAAATAAAAAATGCAACATGAATAAACATTTATGAAATGTTAAATAGAAAATAATCAATTCAAAGCTTCTATGAAATCCTAGCAAAATAAACATATGACACAACATCGCAAAAAACAAACTATACTTGCTAGTTTCTGGTAGAAAATAGCTATGAAGCAATTTCAGACAGTTAAAATAACTTTAAATAAAAAAGTGCACTTACAAATAACATTACTCTAAAATATTTTAAATATGCATTAGCATCGTTAATAAGGTTAACAAATATGTTACAATTATTAAATGAATTCATTTTTTTCAAAATATAATGAGAAAAAGAATAAAACATTAAATTATAAAAAAAAAATTATTAAAAGGAAATAATATCCTTGAAACTATGTTGCACATAAAAATTATTACCATTGAACAATCACTATCACTGGTAAATATTCATCAACATACAAGGATAACTTTTTATCATTCAAATAAGTTCATTTGAAATTATAAGAGAAGTTTACTCTTAATGACCATATTTTCTAATGTTTAGCTAAATATAACTAGTTCCACAAAATTTCTAAAATTTGAGTGGAAAAAATATTTATCTCAAAAAAACATTTCAATAAATTTTTTCTAAGTCTTCATTTGCATTTTATTTTTATAATATTATAAACCAAAATTAAAAAAAATATTGATAGATTGAAAATTTAGAAAAATGTAGCGACTGCAAAATAACAAAATCAAAAATTTCTTAAAACTCTCCTTATATGTATGGACTCCTTATATGTATGAACTCACCCTTATATGTATGCAAACTAAAAATTCAAAATATAATCATGGCAACATATTACTTCTAGTGTATTGAGTGTTTCAATATTTCAGAGATATCAAAAAACTTAAAAAATCTAGCTAGCA
This sequence comes from Latrodectus geometricus, assembly GCA_026290005.1. NCBI lineage: Eukaryota > Metazoa > Arthropoda > Arachnida > Araneae > Theridiidae > Latrodectus > Latrodectus geometricus. Next base: position 111,923 of record JAPDSC010159109.1, read on the forward strand.
AGAAAAAAAATGTACCACATAATTAGATTACAAAACAGCCTATATATATATATATATATATATATATATATATATATATATATATATATATATATATATATATATATATAATATTACAAAATTAATGCAGAAAGTCAATTTAAAATGTTTACAAGATAACCATGCTTGCATAAAACTCTACTGGCAATGCATTTTCATAAAACTGATTATTCTAAGTGATATCAAGTACTCAGCATACAAACTATTTGGAGAGTAATTTCTTGAGCATTATAAGCAATAAGTACCTAATAACCTTCTGAACATGAAAAGAGAGATTTTCCCAGCATGTGGAACCATCTACCTTATATCAAACATCCAATTAATTAAACAACAAATGTATTTGCCAATGACATTGGGTAAATCATTACAATATCCATTCTTTTTATTTCAGGTGTATATAAATTGTTCTGATGCCATACATCACAGCTCAGTTCTCAATAAAAATGCAGATATCCTGATTTTTGTATAGGTGATGTATAGATAATGCTTCTTCAAATATTACTATTAGTATATTTATGATAGCTATCCAATGCTACCATCTCAGACACAAATCTGATATGATTGAATGAGGAATATAATTATCTGCATATTCCCCATTCAGGTAGTCATATCAAATGGTACTTGATCATTTACATGTATTTTCTCAAAGTTCTCCTTAAGGGAATTGTATTTGTAGGAAAAGAAGATTCCAATCTCTGTATATTGCAAAGGTAAGATGGCTTTAAGGAAAGATGACAACTTCAAAGTAAGGATTACATAAAGCTATCAGTGTTTAAATATCAGTACAATAATTTGTCATGTTACTTGTATCAAGTGCTGAAATGCAAATAGTTACATTACAAAATGTGCAAACTCATGGCTAAAAAAATCTATGACACTCTTTTTTTTTTTTTCCTCAACATTTGTTGTTGCAGTTTTCAACAGTTATCTCTGGCTTGCAACAGTGTTATATATTTTAATTTTTCACAGTTTCTGAATTTGTCGCCAGTTTATAGCAATGTCTGTATACATTCTAATACCAGTAGGTAAACTCCTATAAATTCTGTCACATACTGCATATTATAAACTGAAAAATTAGAATTACACTAAAATAATTAATGAATAGTACCATTTGATTTATATATAAATAAAAGTGAGCAAAATAAAAATATAAAGTAGACTCAGTATTCGAAACCCTGACTATTGTTCAGTCTTTAGATTGGAGACCATAGCTATTGGCACAGCTCTCAATTATGCCCTAACCATTGATAGAAATGGCATTTGGATTTTAACTGATAGCAAGAGTGCTATACAGTATTTTAAAAACTGGCCAAAAATATTTGATATCCCCGATCAAGCTATTTTGCAGTTTCTCTGCAAGACTGGCCTGAAAACTCCTTATGTCATCAGTGGATTCCATAGCATGTTGGGTAGTATGACAACAAGATAGCAGATGTACTCGCCAAGAATTGTGATCTTCCGATAAACAATTCAATTGAGGTTATTCTCTTGGAAATCTACTCCTTAAACAGATAGCAATTGATCTCTGCATTGCGTCTTAAGCGGGTTCACCACTGTTATGCAGCCAAATGTCCTGATCAGTCCTAGTCATGCAGTGGCCCCAGGCTTCTTCAAATGGCAATAGCAAGGTTTAGAAGTGGCCATCTGAAATGTTTGAGATTCTTGAATGGAGAGAAGACTTTCTCTCCTTTTTTCTGTCCCCTCACTGTTTGCCCTGCCCACCTTCTTGATTGTCTTGGCACCTCTTGGAGGAGCTGTGGGGTGGACATGATCTGGTCTATGGGGATCTGTCGCCTTGAGGATCCCTATAAGACCTCGTGTAGGCTTTCCTACATCAGGGGGATAAGTAACAAGTAACAACATATAAAAATAAGAATATTAAAAAAAGAACATACTTCATGAGTACTTCGATGAAGACTACGTTTACGTCCTAAATGTCTACGAAGCGATGATGTTCTTCCCCATTTTCGATTAGAACCACCATGCTCCATCTATAAGAATAAAAATACTTTTTAAAATTGTGTTCCATGGAAATTTACGTTTTTCATACTTTAAAAAGAAATTATAAATTTTAACAAGTAATTTTTTTTCAAGAAAAATTTTCTTTTTAAATAAATTCTAAACTCAACTATTAACATTAACTTTTTACAATTAAGATTTTGATTAATAAATTTTTAAAAAAATATATTCTTGTACTGATTTTTTTTTTTTTTTTTTTTGTCATTTTTAAACAGCAACTTTTATTATTTAAAATTTATGACATTTAGTTAAGAAAAAACATTGCTTTAAAAAAAAATTTTTTACAATCCTTCAATTTGTGAATAATAGTTTATAAATAAGCTTGATTGTATTTTCTACAATCAAAGGGAGATTTTTAATTTATCACTACTGCATAAAATAACTCTCATCCAATATGATAGCCAACAACACTATTTCACTCTTACATGAGAGGCTAAAATTCTGAAATTCATAAGCACAACTTCATACTTAACATGATAAAAAAAAAAAACTGCTAACATTTTTTTACATTTAAACAATTTTTATAAGGGAAGAATAATGCTCATTTTCACTCTTTACATAAAAATATATCAATAAATTACAAATTATTTATAATTTAATTCGCAAGAGATAAAGTATTATGTATATTGTCATATTACACACACAATGCACCTCCATATTTGACATCTTGCTGAAAATAGCATATGCCACTTGTCATATCAACAGAATAGAAGTGCAATGGTGTCGCTTTGAATTAAAATATTTAAGTAGCTGATTGGCAGTCTAATCAACTGACTTTTTCATTTTTAGACTTGTTTTTGGTAAATCATAAGTGAGTTTTCAAGCTGTCTGATAAAAACAAAAAGCATTTAGGAAGATATTTAGTTCTTTAGAAGAAAAGATACAAATTTTCAATATTTTAAAAAGAAAAAGGTATTTCTAATTGGAAAGGCTTAGTTAAATAAAGCATGTCTGGATCATTAAGGAAACTCAGATATAAAAAGTTACAGTTACTGCTGATTCTTTGATATCCACAATAGATGCAGCTCATCCTTGAACACTAATAATTCAGAAGATGGAAAAAACATTTACACTGATGATAATTGCCATTAAAGAATTCCTTTAGATGGTAATATCAATTAAGTAAAAAGCACTTAAACTTACAAAACCTTAAAGTACATAGGGAGCCTTCTGTTAACTCAGATTTTATGACAAAGATTGCTCTGAAAAAGTCAAAAATTATTTTGAAATTTAGAGTAAGAAAATTCAAACAGAATATGTTGGCTGATAATAAACATGCCAAGATACAGAAAAGGAAAAAAAAAAAAAAAAAAAAAAAAAAAAAAAAAAAAAAAAAAAAAAAACAAGGATAAACAGCACATCAAGTTTTTAATTTCACTGAAACTAGGATTAAGTAGGAAAATTGCCCAGAACTTTTATATTGGAAAAGAAAAAATCATACCAAGATTTAAGATGTCTAAAGATCATAAAACACTACTTTTGTGCATCAATAATTCAGGGGATTTTTAAAATGAAACCCATTCTACTTAATATATCTTTTAAGTCCCCTGCTCTTAAAGCCATAAATGAAAACATTTTTTTACGTAATATTGGAAAACAAATAAAACAGCTTGGGTGATTGGAAATTTGTTTTAAGATTGGTACAAAATAATTAAACAATCAATTATTGAAATATATATATAAAACTACAAAGTTTGAGCCTCACAAGGTACTATTATTATAACCATATTTTTCCTGTACATAATCCATAGATTATCTGTTCATTTCACGGTGCATATTATATGCCACCACATATTATCTGATAAAAAATATTTTCCAAAAAAAAAACTTACTTTAAAAATTTTCAAAATACCCTTTATGTTTTATAAAATGAATAACAGGTGGCGGTGAAAAATTTAACAATTTAGTTTACATATTGTAGCTATATTTAGTTTTGTCCATTTACATTCAAGGACAAATTCATTCTTGAATGTAATCGGAAGTTCATTCAAGAACGGAGCATATTCAATTCTTCAGAATTCTTATTCTGGAATACAATGAAATTGATTCATCCGAAATTATTCTAGAACGAACTTGAATTCATTTATACGCATTTTGTCTTCATCTGAGCAGTTTTGTCCTGAAAATATTGATACATCCTCATGCTTAAGTGAAAAAATGTAAGTTAACAGCGGAGTTTAAATTAAAAGTTATAGAGAAGGCTGCTGAAGTAAGAAATAGGGAAGCTGCAAGATTTTTTAGCATCAATGAGTCAAATATTCGATTGTGGAAAAAGAATACATCGAATTTTGAAAACTGCCACCGATGTAAAAAAGCTAATCGTCGTGGACTGTGTTGAAATGGAGGAAGAATTGTATAAGTGGATATTAAGAGAGAGCAAACGGGAAAACAGTATCGACGATAAATATAAGAATGAATGTTCAACTTATTGCATGAGAAATGGCTATTGGAAACTTCTCTGGTGGACCCATGTGGTGCTACAGGTTAATGAATAGGAAAAACTTGGCTGCACATAATCACTCATCGGTCGGTCCAAAACTACCGAAAGACTGGCAAAAAAAATCTGATGACTTCATTACATTTCGTAAAAAAGTCATTAAAGAAAACAATTTTACTTTGAATTTGATTTTTAATATAGATGAAGTGCCCTTGTCCTTTGATATACCACCTACCAGAACTGTCGAAGTTCGGGGAACAAGCAGTGTTTCTAGAAATACTACAGGAAATGAAAGAACTTCATTCACTGTATTTTAGGCTGTGCAGCAAACAGTATGAAATTACCGCCCAAGCTGATATTTAAAAGAAAGACGATTCTGAAAGAAAATTTTCCTAAAGGTGTTGAAATGAGAGTAAACTAAAAAGGCTGGATGAATGAAGGAATTATGATGTCATGATTACACAGCATCTGGCGAAAATTCCTTTTTTCATCCTAAAGCTTTTTTAATTATGGACTCTATGGAAGCTCAATTAAATGAAATTGTTAAGCATGCCTCGAAGTCAGCATTTATGAAAATTGCTATTTCTGGAGGACTCAAAAAAATGCTTTAGATGTTGGAATTAATAGATCGTTTAAATCGTTGGTTAGAAAATTATGAGAGCACTGGATATCTGATGGAGAAAATTTTTTTTACTAAAACTGGAAAACTGAAACAGGCAACATATGAAAACGTTAACAAATGGTCTTGAAAGCGTGGAACAAAATCTTGGAAACTACAATAAAAAACGTATTTATAAAATGCAGTTTTGGTAATGAAAATGAGTCCAATAATGATGACTCATTATCTAGTGATTCAGATGAAATATTGACTTCCGAATCTGAGGACTCAGATTTCAAAGGTTTTTAATTATTTTTAATAAATTTAGTGATTATTTAAAATAGTATTTTCTTTTTTATTTCAAGTGTATCCTCTTTTGATTGTACTTATGCGGAAAAACCAAGGTAAATTCCTATTTCATCACAAAACAACTTGGCAGCAGCAAAAAGAAAAATAAATAAATAAATAAATTTAAAGGATTGGAGTTGTTCTGACACATTCCCAATTTAAAAAAATAAAACACTCTGAAGTGTCCCTATTTTTGCAATGAAATCCTAAAATTTCTGCTTTTTTTTATAAAGTTTCAATTAAATTATTAATTTAGTTATAAATTTTATAAATTTAAATAAATTCATTTTTTTAAAGTTTACTTGCTTTGCAAGTTTTATTTTATTTATAAAGGAATTAAGTTTATTATATTTTATAAAATAGTCAATTTTTCTGCCAGTGGAATATATTTTCTTCTTAGTACTTTATTCTCTCTACAATAAAAAAGAGAAAACAAACTTCCTCTCTTCTTTTCAGCTTTCCTTCGAACTGGTTTTCATTGGCCACGAATGTATGATGGCACTAAAGTTTAGATTTTGATTTAGCAATTAATTATGTTGGCTCTTACAAACAAAGAATAATATTCTTAGTAATGAACAATACTTATGATGTAGAATTCGTCAATGTTTATTTGCATGTGTCAAAATTTGATTATTGCGCCATTTTTAATGATGAATTAACATTCGCAAATTTGGAACTTATTTGATTATTTAAAAAAATGTGTTTTTTTTTTTTAAGATGCCAAACAACAAAATTTTCACAAGAATGGTTGGAATTGCTAGATAGAAAAAACAACCTCATTAAAGCATAGTACCGAAGAGTCGACGGTGATTGTGCGGAATTCTTTGTGAGATTATGGCGACAAACGCACTAATTTAAGATAAACAAAAGGGAAATATGAAAAGAAAAATAAAAACAACAATGCGCTATTTGAAAATAATTCATTTCTTTCATTTAAACATCAATGCGAATCATATGTATTTTTTATTTTATTTGACTACATTACCAACAGGATATATTTTTGCTTACTCATGGTAAAAATCGCTGCGAATTATATACAGGAAAATACAGTAAATAATAATAACAATGATCACCACAATGATGGAAATTTTAGACTTATTATAAGTTAACAAAGAATTAAGGAAATGGCCTCTCCAAAATTGGAAATGAAATTGATTCTGAAGACAATCATATTAAGAAAACTGGAAAGTTTAGCTAAAAATCTGGACTTTTTCTTCTAAGATTCTTTCAGGAAGACAAAAATACAGAAGGGAGAATCAAACTGTCTACCTTCACACTGTGAATTGTAAAATGATCTTGTAAAAACCGGCAAATAAACTATAATTGCACATTTATAAAATGATAGAGAGTGAAAATGACATCATTGAACTGAAAAAAAGTTCTTTTGATTTCTGAGTGGTAGTGAGAAAGACATTTATTCAATTAAAATAACGTTAAAATATTTATTTTATTTTTTGATTTTATGTTAGGTAAGCATTCATAATTTCTATAAAAATCAAGTTGTTTAATAGAGAAAAATGTTTTACTAAACTTTAATTATAATGGCTTTAAGTCAGGCATTGCTTGGTTTCACAAATACTGTATTTTCCAGGAACCTAATCAGACATGTTGTAGGAGAGTTACCAGTATATATGAATAGAACAAAATGGAAAAGATTATTTTATTGATGTTACTACTTTATACTTATCATGATTACTTTCCTATTTTAAAATGAAAAGTAATTGAAAAAGACAGCAAATAAAAATGCATACTTCAAGGACTATACAAAATTCTAAACAGCAGCGAATAGCAAGATTACTTATTCCTTCAATCTAAAATTTTAATATTTGAGCCCAATCCTTTAATTAAAACTTTTTGATGTAAGTAATTATATAATCAATAAGAGTTGTACGATGATTCCCATAGAGGAATCCTAACTTATACATATGTTTTTGGCAAAGATAAACAACATTCAGTATGGAAAAAAAAAACTTCGGACAAATAAATTTATAGCACGTTGTAAAAAATATAAATTCCAAAAGAAAAAAAAAAAGAACTTTTAATATTTATTTAGCAGTAAGGTTATAAATGAGAGTATATTGCTAATAAATATAAAGTAAATATAAATTGCACAGAAAACATACCAACTTCAAAATTCTTTTTCAATGGGAAATTAATGTAAAAGTAGATGATAAAAATATAAAATTGTAAGCATGGGACCAATATCTTCAGTTTTAGCTACGCAAAAAACATTTTTATGAACTACATTAAATCCATAACAGTTGTATATAACATACACATGTTTAATCAACAGAAATATAAATGATTTGTGCTATTTTTAAATGCTTGTTGTATATTTATTTATAACTAAAAATTAAATTTACAGAAAAATGCTATATACTGAAGAATTTTTGTTGAATATTTATACAATAAATGAGCAACTTCTTTTTTATTTTAATAACATTAGCCATATAAAGACCTTATTTTCCTGCATATAATCTGCAGCAGCATATTATTCACAAAGGCTTTTTTGAATGCAAATGAAAAAATGTTACATTATATGCAGCACAGTATAATCCAGTATAATTTTCCAGCAAATATTTCAAAATATAAACAGCTGACATTTAGTGTCACATAAAATAAAAAATGCACAGAATGATTAAAAATAAATTGTTCAGAAAATGTGCAATAAACCCAAGATGAAAACACCTGATCGAACAACAAGTAACCTGAGAAAATTCTATCAATTTTATTTTTAATAACTTCTATATGCCAATGTTTAAAGTAAGGCTATACATATCTTAAAAATAACATACATATATTTTGTTAATGTTTAAATGAAAGAAATGGATTATTTTTAAAAGAAATATTTTCTTTAATATTATACATGCTTTTCATCTTGCATAAGCACATTTCTCACCATTTTTTATTTCAATCTTTTTTTTTAGTCATTTAAAATCGGTTTAAAATCATGCTAGTAACTTAGACAATTTTGTTTCCACAAGATGATACATAAGCATAAATATTTTAAGGATGTAACAACAAAACAAAATGTCAACAGAAAATTAAATAATAATAGACAATAACTTTAATGTATCTTTCTTGAGAAATCAAATTCATTCCTGAATGTAACTGGACAAAATGATTATAGCTAAAATATATAAATGAAATATATAGCACCATTTCTTTCAAAACTTTGTTACCTTTTCTGATGGAGAATGTTTTTTTTTTTAATCAGATTATTTGTGCTCTGGGATATAATACTCACAACAAAATTATTTTTCAACACATAATCTGCAGATTATATACAGAAAAATATGGTATATAGCTAATGTTATATAATATATTAGGTTGGGGAAAAAGAGATCCATTATTTTTACATGAACTTTTTGTAACTACTTTCAGATTCGCTTTGTAAAAAGGTTTAAAACAGTTTTCATGTAGATTTTTAGGTCTTGTGCAAAGCTACGACTGCTGACATGCTGTCAAGTTTGATCATTTTTGATATTTTATAGACATTCTCGACGATGTTGTATCCATGCGAGGTGCATCTTTAGCATCCAAATACCCAAACAGAATTGGCGAAACCAAAATTGTGTGTAACTGGTTGTTACAGTCATATATAGGACGATAAATACCTTTCACAATTTTAGCCACCTGGTTAGCATTTTCGCCATTATAAAAGAAAAACTAAAATGTATGAAATTTTCTGTTTGTTATTTTTAAAACCTTGTACTCATAACTGAATAAATCAAACAAAAAACCGCAAGAGAATATTTTAGTGTCAAATGTCACCTTTCCAATGAGCATAAAGATGAAATTGTTTGACCTCACGAGTTAGCGATCACTACAGACGTATACCGAAAAAATAATGGTTAACTTTTTCCCCAACCTAATATGTAGAGCATGATATATATAATAACATGTCCCATGCACCATATTTATTTCACTCTATTCATATTACATATTAGAATTTAATTTCTTTTATCATCTCTTTGAATAATTTGTTTTTAATTACTTCAATATTCTAACTAGTATTCTAATATTCTAAATAAAAAAAATACTGCAACAAAGAAATTGTTATAGCCATATGCTACTATACTTTTCTAAAGAGATATAAACATAAGATTCACAGAAAAGTAAGCACTATAAATAGAATAGACAAGCAAAATATTTCAATTGACAAAGAAATGACATTCAAAAGTCATGACAAGAAAACAGAACTTATTACTAACCCCAGAAATTTCTGATTCAGAATCTTCCTCTTGAGTAGGTGGATGAACATCTTGACTACCATCTTCTTCTTGCTCAGTTGTATCTTGAGTTTCTTGAAGCATTAAATGTCTAGACTGAGCTTGTAATTCCTCTGTACTACAAGATGTACATTCCCAACCATCAGCTGATGTATTGCAAAATCCCATTTTATCAACTGATTTGAGTGGATAATTAAGTCCATAAACTTTCGGACTTAATTTGTTCGGACTAGATTCAACTGAAGCTGAACTTTTAGAATTATCATACAAATTTCCATTTAAATTATCTGCAAGGCAATTTCCTAATCTCTTTAAGTTTTTATTTATTTTTGTACAACTAGGAGAATCATGCTTGTATTGTAACATGCTATGTAGACTACTTCGAGTATTAGGTAATTTACTTTGTTCTAGGTGATCAGTGCTATGACTATGACAGTTACGTTCAAATCCTACAGGATCTGGCATAGCTCTTACTGTGAGGCGATCAAATTGACAAGGAGATTTTCTATTTTTTATTACATTTTCATTATTTTGGGAATGAGAGACTGATTTTGGTGTTAGTAATGGACTATCTTGAGACAATGAAAATGATCGAAGTGGTGATTCTAACAAACCTATTCCTGGTGTTGAAAAAGCTTGCCGATCTAAGCTATTTGTACTGTATTGGGGATAGTTGTCAACCAAATCCACAACAAAAACTCGATCACTTGCATTTCCTAAAATGAAATACATGTTAGGAATATAAAAAACTTTAAATATATAAATAGCAATTAATTTTTGAATAAAAACAAACACTGAATTAATTATAAGAAAGGATCACTTGTTTCATATATAACAAGTGCTTTGCAAAAGAGACTTTTCTCACATTTAGAAATGATTCTAAAATAATATGGATAAAAATAATAATCATTGAAAACATTTTTTATTCGGAAGCAGAATTCAAAACATTTTTCTCTAATAAATAAATTTCAATACTGATGCATTTCTATATTTAACTGATTTGGTTTGTCAGTCAACAATAATTTTTGCACACAAGAGCTAATTAGACCGGGATCTACAGATTAAAGTAGATTCTGAACCACTAGAAATAACCAAGCCCAAGGTGGGATTCAAATCCCCTAACTGTTGAACTGAAGGTCAGAGTGCTAACCATTTGGCTGCCAGCTCAGATAACTGAAATTTTACTAAAATTACTATTTTACTGAAATCCTAACTTCAATTAAGAACATTCTTTATAATGATAACTTTAATGATATATTAAACTATGACTATAACAGCAAATAAATACAATATATTGAAATTAGTATCATAGAAATATAACTATTATTTAATGGTTATTCTTGATAATATAAACCACATATTTAATACTTATTTTTTTAAAATGAGCTAAAAGAATTATTTAATTATTTTTTCATCCTGATTCCTCACAGCAACAAATCAGAAACTATGCAATCATAGTTAGAAGTTTAGGAAATGTTCATATAAATTTTGAAAATATATCCTATTTAAATTCATATAATTTAGAATACATAAAAGAATGTATATGAAATTTTAAAATAATTATACCTAACATAACTTAAAAATACAATTTATTATTCATTCATATAGCTAAAAAGAATATTTAAATGGGTAGTTTTATTGTATATACAAAAGTATGTTTAGAATAGAATTCCTTTGAAAAATCTTTATTATAAGATGTTACATTATTTTTATGCAATAAGATCCGATTGTTAAAGGTTACCCAATTATTTTAGTGACATTTCAGATATAGAATTCCTCAAGCACATTTATTCTATATAATAAAGTTGCAGTAAAATCTTTTTCAAGTCAACTTTTCCTGGAAACAATTTTCCAAAGATAAGTGACCCATACTTGAGAAAAAAGTAAGTTTAAACTTTTAGTTTCACTATCAGCACATAACTTTACATAACATGAATATAGCAATTATGATGCCTTTTAACAAATACTTGATAAATGTTATTCTATATAAAAATAGATAAGTGTGAGTTTGAGTAGTTTTATATTCTTAAATGGCTCTAAAGCACATAATGTTAATTTTAATAAATTTGGTACACATATAACCATCTGAAAATGTTAGGTAATAAATGCCAAATATGAAAATTATACAATATAAAAACATTGTTTCATACAAAATTGCATACTATTTACAAAACAAGAATTTAGAGAGAAACAATTTTATATTTTGCCATTTTCATGCATAAAAGCATATCAACAAAAACTTAAAAAATGTTCCCAAAACTTTAAATTACTGCTGGACTTAAAATAATCTTCTTATTTTTATTTAAACAATAAAATAAGATCAAATTTTTTTCAGAGTGAAAAATTATTGCTACATCTTGAGAAATATTTTTATTTTAGTTCCAATTGTTAAATTTTGATTAAAGTAATTCTCCCTTAATCACGTGTTAAGATTACTCTTAATAGTGGACAAATAAAGCTGTCATGTTTTCAATGTTCATTAAGTTGATTGCAACTTCCATTAAGAAACAATTTTCAAAAAGTAATTTCCATTAAGGAACAATTAAAGGTCTTAAAGCTGTTTTACATATGTATATATCAAACTGCAAAATTTTCAAGAGATTTCTGATATATACTTGTTTTAAATTAAGCATTAACTTTTTGATTACATTAACATGTTTAAACTTATTTAAACTATCTCTTTTAGCCCACTACAAAGTTCTTTTAAGACATATTGGGCACTCACTATTTACTAAAAATTAGTAAACTTATTATAAAAATAATCATATTACTATAGCTATTAATGATAATGGAAATATGAGCCTAACATATTGGAACTTTAGTTTCCCAAAGAAAAATTAAATAAAATTTGAAAAGCAAATAACAGAACAATAAATTAATTTTACTTAAAACAGAACCATAATTTTTATTATTTAATCAATTTATAATTGTATAAAATAACAAAACATTAAAATTACTTGATCAAACAAAACTATACATTATTTTTAAATCAAATTCAATGCAGAACTTAAGCTATGATACACATAAATCTTTTATAACGCAGTAACTAATAATTTGTTACATTTGTAGAATGATTTTAAAGAGATAGAATTTATTACAATAATTGTTATGAAGTAACAAAAAAATTCTATCTTCAGAACTAAAAATAGTAAAAATCTCATACTTACATACTTTGAGTATTTAATACCCAAAAAAAATATAAGATTTTTTGTAACATTTTAAATTAAAAAATAAAATTGAAAATATCCTATTTATTATTTTCTATTTCACTAATTCATTAAATTTATGTAATACATAATAAAAATTTAACTAACTAATAAGTAATTTAGAAATCTTGCATCTTTAGGTTTCATGTTTTGACAGATTTATTGAGAGAATCAAAATAAATATTTTAGCACTGTGTAGTGAATAGCCTAATGGCTTAAGGTTGTTGTAAAGAATTTTTCATGTCCATTGAGTAAATTGCTTTCTAGAAGAACAACTACTCAGAAAAGTGAGGCCCTATCACTGGGCTATTTTACAAGCCCTTTAACACAAGTTTTGATGCAGCAGAGTGGACATAAAAAAACACTAAATCCAGTTGTCAAACTTTTGATATTCATTGCATTGCATTTTGGGAAAACTTTCCTTAGATAGTAATTCATATTTATGTATCACAACAAAGAATACTCAGAAAACTCCCAAGTATCTACCCTGACAGATGTGCATACAGAAAGCAGAAACAATGTTTTTTTGTCTAACAACTAAATTTGTCCTGTTATGATGCACAAATTTAGCCAAAAAAAAGTCTATATTTTTCATAATGAAAAATGCAATATGTTTACAAAAGTACAGGCTTCTTATTGACTTAACTCAACCATTGTAATTGTGCAAATTTAGCTGAATTCCTCCCAGTCAGTAAGGAAATCAATTTTTTGCAACTAAATGACAAGTTAACAATCAGAAAACTATATTTGAGAAACTTGTAAAAAGCTCACAGACTACAACGATTTGATTACTATGTTAGTTAGGTCATCTTTATTGTAACTGTGAATTCAATTACATCATGTTCAGTGGATTCTGTTGGATTTTCGCAACACCAAGAAATGACAATCAGTTTTTTTTTTAAATGACATTTTGTGAGAATTTTGGAAAATTTTATTATATTTTTAAAAATTATCATTAAACATCAAACATTCTTTTGAATAAATAATTTCATTTGCAAGACTGAAAATTTATCTGAATCCCTTTCCAAATATCAAATGGTAGGTAACACATAGTGATGACTAGCAAATTTTGGCTCCTGGGGTGTTCTATATCTTTTTAAAAGGGGACATAAAAAGAATTGTCAGAAAATAAATAAAATGCGAAGAACAATATTTCATCTGACCACTACAGGGAGGGGGGGTGAGTTATTTTTGGTTCTAGCTAATTTTCTTGTTATATATCTATAATGAGGTGAATAATTTAAATACCTCCATCAAATTTGGTTTTACATTACTAAAAAAGTGAAGTAGAGGATTTTCAAAAACATTTTTGCCTCAGGCCCTGCCTCTTATAAATAAAATCACATGTTACATTTTATTTGTAAAAACAAATGTAAAAATTATTCTAAAAAGCAAATGATAAAGAAAAAATAATAAAGCAATAAGTGATTCTTACTGTTTTTACCAATTACATGCAAGCAAATAGTTCAAATAGGTGCGCTGCTCCACATCGACAAAATACTAATTTGACTTGATGAGAATTAGTATATTGAAAATTTAACAAAAAAGGATTTTTACACAATCAGTAGTCCGTCACATGGAATTATTTTCAAATTTAAAACATTAATTTACTAAATATTTTCTATCCACAGAAAAAAAGTGGAAATGGAGAAAAAAAATAATAATAGTAAGTTGAAAAGAAAAAAAAATGGAAAAAAAAATTTAAAAATACTTCAATATTTTGTTAAATATTAGATGATATAGACTTCTCTGATAGCCTTTAAGACATCAAATAACTTGAATTTAATCATTAAAGCTAAAATATGTAAAAATAATTTTAATATTTTAGCATGTTTCAAACATTAACAAAAATATTTTACTAATTGTGATTTACGAGTTGACTAATAAATTAGGGATTTATATTATCCACTAAAAAAATAAATTTCAATAAATATATAATACAAGTTATAACAATGGAATTCAGTGTGATGCTATATTTTACATTTCTTACATATTGAAAATTTGATATGAAAATTATTTAATGATAATTGAATAATTTTACACTGCTTTTGAAGTTGTCCTCCTGTACAAATTATTCTTCTAAATAAAATAATCAGGGACATATTAGTTATGTTAACATAAAGGCTCTAATAAAAATTTAGTGATTTCATGTACAAAAATAATTACCTAATATTGAATATTATATGATTAAAAAATATTATATGAATACTATAAGTGTTTAAATAATTAATTTTTAATTAAATAAATAATAATTTAAAAAATAAAATTAAAAATACTGAAGTATTATATAATATTAAATATATAATGTCAATAAAAAAATATTATACAAATATAGTATGAAATATTGTATAACATTAAATATATATTATAAGAGTATAAATAAATAATAAACGAATTTGAATTAAATAAATAATAAATTTTTTAATTAAAATTCATTAATTTCATATGAATGAATTTTAAATGATTTTAATAAAAAATTAAATTAAATTAACAGAAATAATTATATAAAAAATCAATAAATTTTAATTAAATAAAAAAATTTAAAAAGTAATTATTTAAATTATAAGTACAGAAATAAATATATTAAATAAATCGTTTGCATGAAAAAATAATATATAAATACTATATGAAATATTGTATAATATTAATTATATCATATGAATAAAAAATAAATTATATTACATGAATACCATGAGCGTTTAAATAATTAATATGAAATTGATAAATAAATTTTAATTAAATAAATAATAGTTTGAAAAATTAAATTTAAATATACAGTATCATATAGTTTTAAATATAATTATATGCATTAAAAAATTAAATACTGAATTAATATTTTTCAGTGTTTTTTAATTTTTAAATGCATAAAAAGATTAAATAATACTGAATAAAATTTAAAAAAAATAAGCGTTTAAATAATTATTATGAAATTAATAATTGAACTTTAAATAAACAAATACTTACTAAACAAGAAATACAGAAATGTTATGTAATATTAAATGTGTTACATTTTATGCATGTAGCATGATATTAAATATGTTACATGCATAAAATGAATAAAAAAATTTTATCAATACGAAAAGTGTTTAATTAATTAATAAATTTTTATTAAAAATAATAATTTAAAGAATTAAATAAAAAATACAGAAATATTATATAAAAATAAATAATATTTTAATAAAATAATTGTTTAAATAATTAATATGAAATCGTTTAAATAATCAATAAAGAATTATTTATTTTTTATTAAAAAATTAATTAACAAATTTTAGTTAAAAAATAATAATTTAAAGAATTAAATAAAAATTACAGAAATATTATATAAGAAATAAATAATATTTTTATAAAATAATTGTTTAAATAATTAATATGAAATTATTTAAATAATAAATAAATAAACTATATTTTTTATACATATGATATATTTAATATTGTATAATTTTTTTGTATTTTTAATTTGATTATTATTTATTTCATTAAAATTTAAAATGCAGACATATTATATAATATTTTAAATGATTGAAAAATAAAAAATTTTTATAAATACAGGGAATGTTTAAATAATTCATAAATTTTGATTAAATAAATCAAGAATTAATATCGTATAATATTTCTGTACTTTTAAATATATTATATGAATAAAAAATAAATAATATAATTTTCTTACGAATTTCACATTAATTAATTGAACAATTATTTAATAAATAATATTTTTTTATTCATATAATATTATATAATATTTCTGTATTTTTTACTTAATTCTTTAATTAGTTTTTAATTAAAATTTATTAATTAATTAAACACTTTTTTTGTATTTATAAAAAAAATTTTTATTCTTTATATGCATATAATATGTTTAATGCTATATGATAGCTGTGTACTTTTAATTTAATTTTTAAAATTATTATTTATTTAATTAAAATTTATTTATCAAATTCCTATTAATTATTTAAAAACTTATTGTAATATTTACTTTTTTTTATTCACATAATATTTTTAATTATTTCAATACTTCTAATTTAAATCTCATTTAAAGTTTCATTTATGTAAATATTTTTACACGCTTTCAATTTAAATCTTATTTAAGTGTTTAAATTTTATCTTTCATCTTTATTTCTTATTAAATAACTTGCATCCTTTACTTGTAAAAGTGAATTCCATCAGTCATGTGCCAGGAAACTTGTAGATGTCTGATTAACATAAATAAAATCTAAATACAGTGTTGATTTGTGTTATTTTTGTTTTCAATGGAATATCCAACTCAACACAGTTTTTGTTAACATTACATACTATCTGCAAAACTGATATAGAATTCTAAATTGCAAAGAGTGTGAAAAATTTTGCCTGCATTGAAAAATAATGGAATAAATAATAATTGGATTGTTTTTTGCTTTATAGTAATATTTCACACACATAGGCTGATTAACCTGGTATACAGTTTAAGCAAAAGCTTCAAACTACTTTTGATTTACATATCTTAGACAAGAATCAAACCCATAAACTGTTTTTAATTTGTTATCTCAAATTAAAAAGCTTTCACTTGATTTTATTAATTTAATTTTATTAAATTAGGAGTGTCGAAATCAATAAAGTGAAATTTTGAAAAAAAATGGTTGGATTGTCATTTAAATGCTATATTTTTAAGTTTATTTTACGAAAACAAATTTTGTATTCAATATGAGCACATATCTTTTATTTTCTGATAAAAAAAAAGTATTATTAACTTCCTTTGTGTATCTGATGATTAAAAAAATTACCAATATTTTGAGTTTAACTTTAACCGTGATCATTACTTGAACTCAACACGCATAGACTGACGTCATTTCGTTTGGCGGGACAGTATCCATGGTGCACGTTGTCCTAAAACTCTTTGTTACTTTTTCTTTAATTTATTTCTTAATGTTTTTATTTTTATAATAAAAAGGATTATTCTCAGTGAAGGTGAGTTTTTTTATTTATTAACATTATAGAGATAATTTTTGTTTAAATAACATAAATTGAGAAAATATAAGAAATTTCGATCACACATGTGAAATTTCCTTCTAGAATTTTGCCTTAATTTCTTTTAGAATTTAGACTTAATTTTGCTTTTAACTTATTTAATATACTGATTATTACTTTTTATTAATAATGAATTCCGCTCATATAAAAAATTAATAATTATTATATCATTTATAAAATATAATAATAATACGAAGTATAAAAAAATGGCTAAGGGGTTGAATTAAGTGCGTTTAATTAAATAATTATAATTTTGTCATAAATTCAGTTTGATTTTAAAATATTTAGAAATATTTCAACGATACTTATTAATTAAAAGTATTACTTAATTTAAAGTAATATATTACGACAACGATACTTATTAATTTAAGTATTATTAATTAATTTGTTTTTAATTTGCTTATGTATTGACAGCATGCTTTGATTCCAAATTAATTGTTTTGATATGAAATTTAAAAATTTTAATATTTTTTAAATTGATTATGGTTGTTATTTATGTGTTTAATTACCTAATTATATTTTTGTCATAAATTTTCCTTGAATATAAAATATTGAGTGTCTGGAATAACTTATTAATGTGTTATTATTTATTAAGTGATTATTATTCTAATTTTTCTGTTTTAACAAGAAATCTAAAATTATTTAAAATAACTTATTTTATTTAACAGTAAAATTTGCTAAAAGTGGAGTACATTAATAACATGTTGTATTAATGGAAAAACTATTTTAAAGTAGTCTTTGTTAAAAGAGCCAAAATTCATTATAATAATTTTTCGTGAAAATGTATTTTCTTCTATCTGCTTAGTAATTTACAATTTTTAAGTATTAAAATGTATTTTCGTTATTTAATGTAGTTAATCTTTTTAATATCTAATGATTTTTATTTTTAAAAAGAATGCTATATCCAGATGTATCAGAATTTTAACCAAATATAACTGTAAAATTTCAAAAACTTTATACAAATAATTCAATGTTATAATTATAACATAAAAATAAATTATTAACAATGAAAAAGATTTCATGTTTTTTAAAACTATGCTTATTTAACTTGTGTGCTGGTTATTCTAAAATAATTGTGAATGCAAATTATATCTATTTTTATTATTTTGAACATCTTACATTATTTAATGAGTTTTATTCTAATTGTTTGTTATTTTGTAATTGCCCCCTTTTCAGAATAATCCTTCTCTTAGGTTTGTAACATTTCTTTCCCCCTCCTTCTTCCCCTCTCCTAAAAAAACGAGCTCTACTCAGCCGGTTTCGTCGCCAAAAAAAATGGGGCCGAAAAAAGATAATAGAAAATTATAATAAATGTCACGACTAATTGTTTAAACTAGTATTAAAAAATTTTGGTGATAAAACAATTCATTTTTCATAGTTCATATATATATATATATATATATATATATATATATATATATATATACCTACATAAATATATGTATACCGTATTTTCCTGTATAATCTGAATATGGGGGAATTCCCGTTGATATCCGCAGCGGCGTATAATCAACGGGAATTCCCCCCCCCCGGCGAATAGTCTAAAATATGTACTGCTGATAATATAGGTGTCACATAAAATTAAAAAAAATGCACAGTAGGAATAAAAATTTAATAAATTGTATAGAAAAAAAAGTATTTATTATGAAAAATATCAGTCTAGATCCAGTTCATCGCAAAGTGCGATAAACTTGAGATGAAAGCACGACATCGATCAAAAGCGATAATTTTGAGAAGAGATTCTTGTAAAACTTATCGATATTTAGCTTCTAATAACTTTAAAAACGATGTTAGACATATTTAAATTAATATATATTTGCTCCGTTAATATTTAAATGAAAGAAATGGATTATTTACAAATTGCGTATTTTATACATTTTTTTTTATATATATATACCACGCGTGGTTTGTTTTTCACTTCACATTAACACATTTGACGCCATTGTTTTTATTTGCTTTCGCTATAGCTTTTAATTTAAAATCTGCTGTGTAACTTAAAAATTTTCTTTTTATATGACGATATACGAATTTGAATATTTTCAAAACGAAACCGCTCATGTCAAGGCAAATTGCAAAATGAAGTTAGCGAATTTACAACCGTAAAATCTTTAAGAGGAACCGAATTCGTTTTTGAACTTAATTGCACAAAGCCGATTATAGTTTAAATAACTCAGGTGTGTCCTTGTACCATCTGTTATTTATTTTATGAAACATAAAGTGTATTTCTTTCAAAACTTTCTTGTAAGCTTTTCTGATGGAGAAAGTTTTTTATCAGATAATCCGCGGCGGCGTATAATACGCACAACGAAATTCAGAACATTTTTAACAATTAATCCGCGGATTATAAATGTCATTTTTCAATACAAAAGACAATTGACATCATTAAAAGAGACTATTATATTCCTAATTTAGATAAATTAACACAAACTTTCATCACCAATTGCATCGCATGTATTCTGTCTTCCAGAAAATCGGGTAAATCTGAAGGATTCCTGTATCCAATTCCAAAAGGTGACACCCCTCTCGATACACATCACATTGATTTTTTAGGACCTTTGCCATCTACAAACAAAAACTACAAACACTTATTTTCTGTTGTAGACGCTTTTACAAAATTTATTTGGATATATCCTGTTAAATCTACCTCTGCACAAGATGCATTAAATAAGCTAAAATTACAGCAAACAGTTTTTGGTAATCTCAGATAATCTCAGATAAAGGATCAGCTTTTACATCCCATGAATTCCAATTCTACTGTACTGAAGAAAGTATTGAACACATACAAATCACGACTGGAGTACCACGTGGAAACGGACAAATCGAGCGTATAATTTCATAATTCGTGTAATTTCAGTTTTAACTAAGTTATCTTTAGAAGAACCCACAAAATAGTACAAACATGTTTCTAATGTCAGCGTATAATGAACAGTGCTGCCTCACAAACAACCAAGTTTCCACCATTCGAATTAATGTTTGGCATTA